>VMDR010000949.1:0-160313 GCA_007922815.1 Macrotus californicus
TTTTTTTATCTTTTTTCTTACTTTTTAATTAAGGTATAATTAACCTACCGGTTTCAGGTATACAATATAATGATTCGATGTTTGTATGTATTACAAAATGATCATCATAGTCAGTCTAGTTAAACAGCCATTACCTTTTTTTGTTGTATTTTGTTTTCATCACTCCACCCACCCCTCAAGTGAGGATTTAAATATATACATATATATATTTTCCCTCAGACTTTCTGTTTGACCTCTGGGTTACTTAGAAGTGTTTAAGTTCCCAAGTGTTTAGAGATTTCTGTTATCTTCCTATTACTGATTTCTAGTTGGATTCCATTGTGATCAGAGAATACACTTTATGATTTTGATTCCTTTAAATTTGTTAAGGTTTTGGGGTTGTTGTTTTTTTTCATGGCCCAGGGTATGGTCTATCTTGGTGTGTGTTCCACTTGGGAGTATTCTGCTGTTTTGGATGGAGTGTTCTATAAATACTTATTAGATTCGAT
Source organism: Macrotus californicus (assembly GCA_007922815.1). Lineage (NCBI taxonomy): Eukaryota > Metazoa > Chordata > Mammalia > Chiroptera > Phyllostomidae > Macrotus > Macrotus californicus. The sequence goes on from VMDR010000949.1 coordinate 489, forward strand.
TGTTCAGTGGTGGTGTTGAATTCTTTTATACCCTTGCTGATTTTGTTTATTTGGTTCTATCAATCGCTGAGAGAAGGGTGTCTAAGTTTCCAACCATGATTGTGGATGTGTCTGTTTCTCCTTTCATTTCTATCAGTTTGTGCTCCACATGTTTTACAGCCCTGTTGTTTGGTGCATACACAACAGGGTTGTGTTGTCTTTGTTATAATATAATATAATAACTTCATTATTACATAAAGTCCCCCTCTGTCCCTGGCAGTTTTCTGTGTTCTGATGTCTACTTTATCTAACATTAATGTGGACATCTCTGCTTTACTCTGATTAATGTTTACATGATACATCTCTTTCTGTCCTTTTACTTTCCGCCTGTGTGTGTCATTGAATTTGAAATGGCTTCCATAGAGACAGCACATTGTTGTATCATGGCTTTTAATCTGTTATGCCAATGTCTGTCTTTTAATTGTTAGATTGACACCACTTACATTGAATGTAACTGGTACATGCTAGGGCTTAACTCTATCATTTTATTTTTTGTTTTCTGTTTTTCATTTCTGCTTTCTTTTTTTCTGCCTCCCTGTGGGTTACATGAACACTTTTTGAATTCCGTTTTGATCTGCCTGCAGTGTTTTTAGGAAGTCTTGCTAGACAGCTTTTCTACTGGATATAACGTATCACGGCCTACTGAGGCCGTTCTTTCAGTAGTTCAAGTGTAGCGCTGTGATTTTTCTTCCCTTTATATTCTTGTATCCTCCGCTGTTTATAATATAATTGTCTTAAATATTTTCTCTGCATGTGGATTTAGATCCACATCAAACAGTGTTTAATTTTTGCCTAACTGTCCAGCATAATTTAGGAAACTCAAGACAGAAGGAGAGCCTATTGTATTCGCCCATATTTGGTGACTCTACTCTATCATCCTGGTATGTTCCAAGGTTCCTTCTTCTGTTATTTCCTCTCCGTTTAGAGAACTCCTTTGGCCATTCTTTGAGTTTTCCTCGATTGAGAATGTTTAGATTTCCCCTTCGCTCCTGAGGAATATTCTTGCAGGTTTTAGGCTTCTGGGTAGGTATTTCTTTTCTTTCGGTGCTTGAAAATCCCCTGGCCTCCTTGATTTCCGATGAGAAATCTGCAGTCGTTTGAAACGTATTTTCCCTCGTCTGAGGGGTATTACTTCCCTCTGGCTGCTTTCATGATTTTTCGTTTGTCTTTAGTTTTAGAGGTTTAATTATGATATGCGTTGGCATGAATGTCTTGGTTTTATTTTCTGTTTGAGGTTTTCTCAGCTTCTTGAATCTGTAGGTTTATGTCCCGTCACATTTGGGAAGTTTTCAGCCATTATTTCTTTGAATAGTTTTTTTTCAGTCCTGTCCTGCTTCTCCTCTCCTTCTGGGACCCTGATCTTGTGGTGGTCCAGCATGTCCCTGAGGCTTTTTCTCACTGTTGTTTAGACTGGCTAATTTTTATTGTGCTGCCTTCTACTTCTCTGATTCTTTCCACTGTGTCTTCCGTTTGTTGTTGAGCTCAATTTCTCAGCTTTTTTTATTTGTTTCTGTATTTTCAGTAATTTATTTTTCTAAAATTTCCACTCAGCCTTTGCTCGAGTGGGTGGGGGTGGAAAGACAGAATTTTCTGCGGTGTCTAGCTGGAGTAGAGTGCTTATCGTCTGAAGTGTCTTATCTTGTGAGGCTGCTCCCTTCTGGTCTTTAGTCTAAAGAGAGCAGGCTTTTGTCGGGCTTCTGTTTGTCTGCACCCTTTGGCATTTCTACGTCAGACTTCCGCAGTTGCAGGTCTTGGATGTATGAGGCAAAGGAAAGCCCAGAAAGCTTACCATTTTGTCATTCCTCAGGCCCTGAGGTTCCTAGCTTGTCTGCCATTTTCTCTCCACCTTCCAGAGTCGTCTTATATGTTTATTATAGATATGTCTTATATGCTTATTATAGATATGTTTTATATCTATAATGTCCAGGCTTTTTACTTGTACTTAGCAGAAAGAATAGGGAAAAGTCTTATCTGTTCCATCTTCCGGAGGAAGCCTAACTTTTAATGACTGTGTAACCTTTCATCTTGTGACGATACCCAAATACTTAGATAAAATGAGTTCCTTTTCAATGTGAAGCCTTACAGCGGGTTAAATCAGTCTCACAAGAATGGAACACGGTTGGTGAAAAAAGCATGGAGACTTTAGATGACCGCCAGTCTGACATGCATTCTAAGCCCCAGAAACGCCACCATAAATAAATCTTAGATTACACCAGATCGCGTAAAATGGAGAGTTTGAAGAGGCCTGAAAATTCATGTGGCCCACGCCCCTGCCTGTCATAGGATTTCTTTCTGTAGCTTTCTTGATCGATGGCCACTCTTCATTCACCAGATACCAGTGTGCCAGTTTCTGTCCTCGGCACTGGAAATTCATAGCCTCTGTTCTCACGGGACATAAATATGCCGGGGAAGACCAGCGTTAAACGAATGACAGGCTGCTTGGGAGTGCTCCGCACCCGGACCCAGCTTGTCTAGGTCAGGCAGCACTGTTAAAGGAAGCGGCGCTTAGACTGAGTGCAGACGGATAAGTGAGAGCGCCGTCGGTTGGTGGGAATGCAGGAACAATCCAATACACAGGACGGTTTTAAGCGGTGCGGACTGTCAGAGTTTGGAGAATGAGTATCTCTCACACGGGGTCTTGCTGCTTCACAAGTGACTGTTTGATGGAGTTAGAAACCTGAGATGGACCACCTCTCCCTCGTGAAGGCTGCCGGGCTTTGACTTTCGCCACTGATTTCACTTAGATTTCGAAGCAACATAGACTGACTTTGTTCTTCTACAAGAGAGCTTTTCTAGTATGTGTTAATTTCTTCCCGTCCAGGTGAAACATTTTTTTTTCATTCCTGCCACAGCCAGACCTATCAGCATCTTTCATGAGTGAATTCTAACCAGACAACAGGGAGCTGAGAACTGAACACAGCACTCCAGATGCTGTCCAGCTACTGAAAAACCCCACGTGTGACTTCTGCCCTCAGATACTAGACTCTTACTAATGCAACTGGACATCGCAGTAGCGTTTTTTTTCTGCGGTTCATAACACTGGCTGTGTGCTTAATAGAAGCTCCTTGAAATCATCACTTCTGAAGAGGGTTTTCTGCAAAAATAGCCTTAATCTCTCCTGTTTTCTCAAATATTTGCTGTCTATAGCTCAAACCCTCTTTTTTTTGACAAGACCAAAGCCATCACCTCTTTCTAAGCACCAAGCTACCCAGGTATGCCTTTGCTCAGCACACCCACCTCGGGGAGCGCTCACAGCCATTGTCGTGACCCCCGGCTTCCTCCAGTTCTTGTTGCCCGCCCTCCCCTGAAGCCTCCCCTGTCACCAGTTCTCTTGACAGCTTTGCCCAAAGGGCCTACTGCAAAAGGACAGTCTGCTTAGCATGTGAGACAACCACCTCAGAGGAAAGTGTCAAAGAGAGGACTATCAGCGGAATGGCGGGGCCCGTCTCTTACCACCCGTCACTTCCTCTAGGGTTTATTGGTACGAGTTAGTGGGTCCACAGAAACTTTCTGAAGCCTGAGTGGTGATAAATAGCTTTTTCTAACCTACAAGCTGGAAAGTTTGCCATCTTTGCTTTAGGAATTAAATAATCCCAATTTCTGTAGCATCCTATTTAATTAAACTTTGGATGTAGCAGGTCTGCCAAGACTAAGATTAGAAAGCCATTTAGGGAGACGAGAATAATAGAGTGGTGGGCAACCATTGAGACATCTCCTTTGACCTTTTCATCTTACAGATGAGGAAACTAAGGCTGGAGGTAATAAAACCACTTACTTAAGGTTAAGTCTCTTTTTATACACAAGTCTCCCTCCAGACAGCACGATCTACGTTGTGAAATTCTTTTCCCCTTTGGCCTCTATCTTGTTCTCCTCCACAGCACATTCAGCCGTTTGACCAAACAAATAGATCTCAGATAGTTACGCCTCCTGGCTCTGTAGGTGACACAGATGGCTGCATCAAGAGGCTGCCTTCGCGTAGCTCACAGTCGGCTGGGGAGACAATGGGTGTGCTACTAACTGTAACGCTACATGGGAAGTGATGAGGGCACTCCTGGAAGTACAAAATGCTGTGGTATTCTAGGCAGTTTAGAGACTATGTTCTGTTTGACAGGGCTAAGGAGTTGGATGATGAGAAACAGGGCAGAAAAACCATATGAAAGATCCAGTATTATAACGCAACCTTAAGAGATTGAAGATGAAGCAGCATCCATTTCCAGATGGAGTTAGGAAGGCGTAGGGCAGCTTTGTGGGTGAGAGATTATCCAGTTTGAAGTACAGGAGGTAGGAGGAGGGTGAGACTAAGAAGTTGGTAGAAGACTGATCGGACACTTATAACATTGATTTAGAGAGTTTAAACTTTGAGGAGCAGGCAGTAGAGAAGCACTAAAGAATGTTTGGGCCTTCTGGTCAAGATGGCGGTGTAGGCAGACATGGCTCACCTCCTCCCACAACCACAACAGAATTATAACTAAAATATAGAACAACCATCACTCAGAACCATCAGAAATCGAGCTGAATGGATTTCTGACAACTACGGAATTAAAGAAACCACATCCATCCAGATTGGTAGAAGAGACGCAGATGTGGAATGGGCTGGTCCCACATTCATGTGTGGTAGATTAAAATTCAGGAGGGATATCTCAGAAGCGAGGAGTCCCAGCCCCACACCAGGCCCCCCAGCCCAGGGTTCCAGTGACAGGAAGATAAGTCCCCACAACTTCTGGCTGCAAAAACCAGTGGGGATTGAGTCAGTGGAAGAAACTTCTAGAGCCCCAAGCAATTCCTCTTAAAAAACTCACACATGGACTCACCTACTCAGATTCACTCCCTCTGAGCTCCAGCAGCGGGGTAGCATCCTTGAAAGGCATCAGTGGCATACAGGGAGAAAATGAAGTGTCTGGCATCAAGGCGAGCAGAGGCCACTGTCCCTTTTCTGAACTCTTCCCCCACAGAGCTAACAAGCTGGTACCATATCTGAGACTCCATCAACCTAGCTAACACTGTTTGCCCCACCCTAGAGATCCCCTGACACCCAGGATGCTTTTCCATATGAATGGCTGGTCTTGGCTCATGCCTCACAACTCCCTAAATCCCCTCAAACAAGTAACAGCTGGCCTTAGTGAGCTCCAGCTAGGCACTGGCAGCAGCCAGACTATATTCACAGCTAGGCTTCACCTGGGAATCTCCAAGCCCAGCACAAGTAGCGGCCATATCATTGCTTTATAACTTAGGCAGGGTGGCTCTGGACAAAATACAGGTGGGGGCTGACCTTGGCCTGTACCACCCAAGAAACCCCAGGGCCAGTGTACCCAGTGGATAGCTACAGACCACGTCATAGCACCTCCACCCTGCCCCTGCACAGCTGATCCCCCACAGAGGGCGGAGGTTGGTGGTCAGTGGTCATAGCCAGTCCTTGAAGCTGACTGGCATAGGTAAATCCCTCCCATTGACCTGCCAACAGCAGCCAAGGCTTAACTACAAGAGGAGGGTGTACTCAGCCCACATGAAGGGCACACCTCAAGTACCCAGCTTGGGTGATAGGGGAGGTTGTGCCATTGGACCCTACAGGACACCTACTACATTAGGCCACACTACCAAGACACAAAGTCAAAGCAGCTGTACCTAACACACAGAAACAAACACAGGGAGGCTGCCAAAATGAGGAGACAAAGAAACATGCCCCAAATGAAAGAACAGATCAAAACTTCAGAAAAAGAACTAAAAAAAATGGAGCTAAGCAATTTATCAGATGCAGAGTTCAAAACAGGGGTTATAAGGATGCTCAAGGAACTTAGTAAAGACCTCAGCAGCATAAAAGATCCAGTCAGAAATGAAGGATTCACTCATTGAAACAAAGAACAATTTACAGGGAAACAACAGTAGAGTGGATGAAGCTGAGATTCAAATAAGTGATATAGAAGAAAAGTAAGCAAAAAACAACCAAGAGAAAAAAAGAATAAAAAAAAAAATGAGGACAGTGTAAGCAGCCTCTGAGACAACTTCAAGAGGTCAAACATTCTCATCACAGGGGTGCCCGAAGGAAAAGAGGAAGAGCAAGAAATTGGATATCTATTTGAAAAAATAATGAAAGAAAACTTCCCTAATTTGGTGAAGGAGATAGACATGCAAGTCCAGGAAGCACAGAGTCCCAAATAAGATGGATACAAAGAGGTCCATTCCAAGACACATCATAATTAAAATGCCAAAGGTTAAAGATAAAGAGAGAATCTTAAAAGCAGCAAGAAAAAAAGCATTTAGTTACCTATAGGGAAGAACCCATAAGCCTGTCAGCTGATATCTCTAAAGAAACTTTGCAGACTAGAAGGAATTGGCAAAAAATATTCAAAGTCATAAAAAACAGGGACCTACAGCCACGATTGCTCTACCCAGCAAAGCTCTCATTTAGAATCAAAGCACGGATAAAGAGCTTCCCAGACGAGAAAAAAACTAAAGGAGTTCATCATCACCCAACCATGATTACATGAAATGTAATAAAGGGACTTATTTAAGAAAAAGAAGATCAAAACTATGAACAATAAAGTGTCAATAAATACATGTATATCAACATCTGAATCTAAAAAACAAACTAAGCAAACAAGAAGAACAGAGACAGAATCACGGATACGGAAAGCATTCTGATGGTTGCCAGATGGGAGGGAGGTGTTGGGGAATGGGTGAAGAGGTGAGGGGATTAAGAAGTACAAATAGGTAGTTACAGAATAGCCATGGGGATGTAAAGTACAGTATAGGAAATGGAGTAGCCAAAGAACTTATATGCATGACCCATGAGCATGAACAATGATGGGGGGGATTGCCTGAGGGAATAGGGGGTACTGGGTGAAGGGGGGCAAATGGGGAAAAATCACGAGAACTGTAATAGCATATTCAATAAAATATAATTTAAAGAAGATTTTTTGAGCCAGGGTTTTAAGAAGATAAATACGCACCATGTATAATGTTGCTAAGGAGAGAGATTACTTAGAAGACTTGCGGAGGTAACGTGGGCAATGAAAATGGAAAGGAAGTGACAGGCACAAGAAACCGTGGCAGAGCTGGCTTCTGCAGGATGGTCTGACCCTGCTGAGCAAAGGGAGAGGGAAGCTGCAAAGGTCAACACCAGGCTGTCAACCCAAATGACTGAGAGGCTGGTCTGCTGCTTTCCTCACTAGAAGTCCACGTGAAGGAAAAGTCGAGGAAGGAATGAGTGGGAGGGTTTCCTGTTGCACAGGCTGAATTTGAGATCCCCACAGGACGTTCAACTGAAAGTGTCCAGAGCTAACTGGAAACGCAGATCTGGAAGCAGAGAGGAGAAGGCTCACCTGGAAGGTTCTCACAGTTGAAGCTGTGAGAGTGGTCGATGTTGCTGAGGTGGAAAGAAGGGTAGAGACATGGAGGGGGACCCGCAGGACTTGGGGCACTGTGGGGGCAGTCTGTAGTGGGAGCCGTGGCAAGAAGAGGAGTTGGCGAAAGAAGCCAGTGAAGAACCTGGAGGGTGTGCTACACGGGGGGCGGGGGGCCGCAGCAAGAGTTTCAGGAAGGGGATCCTCGTCTGTACCACCGCAGGAGGGCTAAGGACCACGAGGACTAAGGGAGAAGGCCCCTGGTCTTCATCACTTCAAATTCTTACTGATTCTGTTTGGTTTAGCTTTTGGGGACGGCTCCTTCTGTTTCTGCTCATTAACAGACACTTACAGGCTTGGTCCAGTTGTCTATGCTCAGACAACCATAGGCACGTCATGCCTGATGTGTATAAGATGTCTCTGTTTTCTCTCTCTGTATCCAGTGTGAGTCTGAACACATGCTGGAATATCTTGAAAAGAATGTGTGATGCATGGCCTCTGTCACTGATTCCCCAAATCTGTCAGTGCTGCTGCTCACCCACTCCACCTGCCATTGCCTCTGACCCATTAGTGTGCCCTGTACTTCATGCTGCCTCTGCCCAGAACTGTAGATATGCCCCGGAGGGGAGCTGCCATTTCTGATGAGAACATCAAAGGAGAACAGCCAGGGAATAAATGCGAAGAAGGAAGGAAGGGAGAAGGTGCTAACACACGTTGCTTTCTGGGCGCCAGGTGGTGCATTGCCTTCATTATCTCATTTAATCTTCACCATAAGCCTGTGGAGTAAATGGTATTATCCCCATTTTACAGATGAGGAAACTGAGACGCAGAGAGGTTAAGTGGTTTGCCCAAGATCACACAACTAGTAAGTAAGTGTCAACTCAGATCTACCTGGCTCCTGAGCCTGGGCTCTTTTCCGCTGCATCCCACTGAGGCTCTGAGTCCGGAGTTTGGAGGCTGGAGTCCAGGTCCAGGAGTCGTAGGGAAGCTGCCTAGCATCCTGGGGAAGCCAGCTTTGGCTGTGACATTTAAGTGGATGTACCAATTGCTGGTATTTGTGTCATTTTTGCCTTAAGTTCTTTTTAATTGTTCCTGAGAAGAACTTTATGTAATTTGTATTTTTTTAAGTTCTACTAACAACACTTAAAGATCCATGGCCTCTGGAGAGTGGAGTCGGAGGTGAGGAAGGGAAGGGCAGGGCAGGTAGCTGTTATTTCCACTACATGTCCTTTTTTTATTACATTACTTTGATTTTATAAAAAGTCCTTGAAAGACCAGATATTGAGATAGAACAGCAAATACTATGAATACACAAAAGAATGTACTTTGCTAAGTTAATGACTGAGATACATGTTTATAAAATCACAAAACCCCCCAGCTTGCTGTTTCAGATTTTGTGCATCTGTTCTTTTATGCAAAGGTCCGTAATGAGTTTTACAAGGACACACAGGGAGTGATGCTGGTCTACGACGTCGGGCAGAAAGACTCCTTTGACGCCCTGGATGCGTGGCTGGCAGAGATGAAGCAAGACCTGGGACCTCACGGGAACATGGACAACATTGTATTCGTAGTGTGTGCCAACAAGGTACCCGCTTTGGAAATGGCATGCTCACCTTTCTAGATTTACTATGCTGCGAGTGCAGCTCTGAGTTTGGGGGAACAGATAAAAAGAAAAGAAAAGGTCCTTATTTGGTAATAAAGGAATCAACAACTTTTCAAAACGTATCCCTAAAATAAGAACAATTTTTTTTTTAAATCCGGTATGTCAGATTCACTGTCTGTGCATACTTTCTGAAATGGTATGCTCTGCTTTTGTTGAGCGAGAGCCATGAAGCTAATGTAAGCTTATCCATTTTTAATGTGTCTGGTGCCATAGCTCGGAGATGACATTGGTGACTGAGCGGGAGAGATGGATCCTAAGATCACACTTTAATCTGATTGGAGGGGTGTGTGTCCTGCAGTGAAAAGTGGACTGTGGAAGGGTGTGAAAAGCAGACCGAGCCCCTTGAGTGTGAGCAGCAGTTTTCTCAGGGGAGAAAGGGGGAAGTGCGGTCACGGGCACTCATTTTGCCACAGAAAATCAGTCCACATGCAACATTAGTAATTTCATGTCCCTTCTGGTCCTGGTAGTGTCATGTACTAGCGCTGGGGTTCGCTTGGTAAAGGATGGACAGAGACCTCCCTGGGCCTTTTCCGGTGGGACAAGGTTGGAATCTTCCCTGCCCCTCCGTTCACTGTTTCAGATCGATTGTGCCAAGCACCGCTGTGTGGACGAAAGTGAAGGGCGTCTCTGGGCCGAAAGCAGAGGGTTCCTGTACTTTGAAACTTCAGCCCAAACTGGAGAGGGGGTTAATGAGATGTTCCAGGTAACCCAGCAGTGAGTCGTTTTAGAGCCCGTGTCCAGGCTTCCCGTGCCAAAGTTTAACTTACGAGAAGCAAAACAGGAATTTCTCATTAGAATAAGCTCTTTCTTTTCTAAAGCTGGTGAAAGAAACGGAAAGAGAAAAGAATATGAGCGTGTGTGTGTGTGTGTGTGTGTGTGTGTGTGTGATACCTGTCTGCTGTGTTTTAGCTGAGACCTGGCTGATCATCAGAATTACGTGGGGAAGTTCTTCAAAATACAGATTGCTGGGCTCCAGACCTACTGGAAGTTTAATGTTGTGGTGGAGCCAGGAATCTCTATTTTGCAAAAGCTTTCTAGGTGATTCTGATGCCTATCAAGCTTAACAACAGTTATTATACACTTACTTAAGTGGGACAAAGAATTTCTTCCAAACTGCCATTTGTAGGCAAACCAAATGGAAGCCTTGCTTTGGCAGGATCGCTGTGCCATAGCTAAGGCAGTCCAGTGTCATAGCCTGTGGGGTGCAGCCAGAGGACAGGAGCCTGTCACTGCAGAACCCAGCCGGATGCGTGACAGTCAGGTCTCAGCGATCAGGTCGGCAGTGGAAGGGTGTGTTCACACTGTGACCGGAATAGATGGTCACTTCTTAAAATTCACTAGTCTTGAATAATTTTAAGGGGAGGAAGGTATTTAAACACTAATTTATAAAGTCAAGTTAACTCTTAATTATAAACCAATTTGGAAGCAAGTGGTGGCATGAATAATGCATTTTTCTTGTGAATATAGCTGATCTTTTGGGAATTTTTAGCATTTCGAATAAGGTAGCTATACTGTAAAGAGCTGTTCTTAACCGTGGAGTGGGGTTTTACTTATTCCCCCACGCTGACTCTCCTCCCCAGCTGTCACCTCCAGTTAGGAGGCAGGGTTCATCCTCGGCTGACAGGCTGAACGGGGCATCCGGGGCTTCAATCATAAGACCAAATAAGGTTGACGTTGGTTTGCCACGTTTCTGTTCTTTTGAGTCCATAGGCCTGTGTGGGCTGGTGCCTCCTATATGTGCAATAATAATACTTAGCCCTTTGAATAGTATAAAATACTATTCTGAAGGAGTTCACACCCTTCATCACATTTAAGACCCAATATAAATGTGTGTCAGGTATCATTCTTATTTTAGACATGAGGGCCCCCAAGAGTGGGAGCAGTTTGTCCAAGGGTTATTCATAATGACTGCTAGCGATCAAACCAGCAGGGTAAAGATGGCAGTCCATTCTCTTTTAGCCTCTGTTGTGGCTCGGGAGATGTGGGTGCTGCTCTTGCTCTTCCTTGTTTGTGTCTGATGTCGTTCCCCCCAGCCACCTTCAGGGGGCGCTCTCTGTCTCTGGTTTTCAGCAGCTGTGCTCTGTGCCTAGGTGTGGTACTCCCTGTGTTTAGCCTAACTGGGGCTTGTTGAGTTTCTCAGATTGATGTGTAGGTGTTTTTCCCTGAAATTTGGGAAGATTTTTTTCTACCTTTATTTATTTATTTATTTATTTATTTATTTATTTATTTATTTATTTATTTATTTCAGTTGATTTTGCCCTACAATCCTTGATGTTATGTTTATTTTTATTCCACTTTTTTTTTCTCAGTTTTTCAGGTTGCAGTCTCTATTGCTCTGATTTCAACCTGCTGTTAAATCCACTGAGAGAATTTTTTAATTCAGCACTTTTCAGTTCTAGAATTTGCATTTGGTTCTTTTGTGTAGTTCCCAATTCTCTGCTGAGATCTTCTATCTACTCCTTCAGAATATATTTTCTTTTCCTTTTTGATCATATTTTTTATCTCTGAAATATTTGCTTTATTATGAATTTTAGGAGTTATTGGAATATATTACAATCTTTTAAGATGATGCTTAAAAGCAATTCCTATTTTCACAACATCAGCTCCACTGTGGGGTGTGTTCTCTTTTTGCAGACCTTCTATGCATCCATAGTTGATTTATGTGAAAATGGTGGGAAACGTCCCATCACAAACAGCAGCGCTAGTTTCACCAAAGAACAAGCTGACACCATTCGCAGAATTCGAAATAGTAAAGACAGCTGGGACATGTTGGGGGTCAAGCCTGGGGCCTCAAGGTAAGCTGTCCTCTGTGGCACTGGTGCTGAGCTCTGTCACAGAGAAAGGCTCAGTTGTCAAAACTGCAGGTGCAATGTATCTTCTTGTGATTGTCTGGAGATAGGGAGACATAGGGAGATAGATCCCATTACTTGATAACACTCTTTCACAGAATTAACAGAGTACCAGTGATTCAACCGATAGCAATCACCTGATGTGGGAACTGTGCAGTGTGAATGCATCAGTAATTTCTGAAACAGTACGCTCTGCTTTTGTTGAATAAAATCCTTGAAGCTAATGCAACCTCAAAGAAATACCTTACCAAAGAGAATTCTTAAATTACAGAATTTTAGAGGGGGAAAGAATGTTAGCAATCAGCATGTCCACACATTTCATTTTATAGCTGGAAAAACTGGGACTTAGCAATCAAATACATTCAGTAACCTCAGGAGTTAATGGTAGAGTTGGTTCTGGACCCTGAACACTGTGTGTGTGTGTGTGTGTGTGTGTGTGTGTGTGTGTGTGTGTGTGTCTCTGTCTGTCTGTCTGTCTGTCTATCTTTCTCAAAAATCCTGCTATTTCCTCATCTGTGTGTGTTTATTTTATTTTAGCCCAAAGAATTATTTAGGGGGAAAATAAATAAATCACTATTCTTTGTTGCTTGTGCAAGAATAAATTGTCACTCAGTATGGTTATATAACTTTTTTCCAACTTACTGAAACATAATTCCCATACAGCGCTGTAGAACTTAAGGGATACAGCCCAGTGATTCGACTTACAGATACTGTGAAACAGTTACAAGTTCAGTTAATATCCATCATCTCATACAGAAAAATAAAAGGTTTCCATTGCAATGAGAACTCCCGGGATCTTCTCACATAAGAACTTCCTGTGTTCACATACCTTTTTACTATGTAACACTGCTGTTGCTATGCATCTCACAGCCGATGGCTTCTCAGATCTTTTTATTTTCACCACAACTTTCCTCTCCATGGCTCCCCCTTTCTACTTTTTCATCTCGATCCCACACATGGAAAGGTACATCTGGAACTTGCCTTGTTGGCATCAACCGCATTAAGTAGGTCTTCTCCATGTTCGTTGCATAGCACAACGTTAGGTCCAGGAGGAAAGAGGGGAGGGGGAGCAGAGTATGGTTGCTGGGTGTCCTCGACTTGCCAGATGTTACTGAGGGTGCTTTAACCCCGGGAAGGAGTTCAGGTGGCCTCACGCACATGACACGGAGTTAATTGGTGCCTTTTGAGTGTCCCTTCAGACTTTCCATGTTCTCATTCTGAATTCTTCCATTGGATCCTCAAGGGACATTGGCTGTAAAACTAAGAAACTCTTACTTTACTTATGAATTAAATTAGAACAATATTTGTTAAGGAAAAAGAAATTTTGATTTCTTACTTATTCACTGTGGTTAATTGGAATCTACCAGAATTTATATGACCTCCATAAGTTCCACACCCTTAACTAATATAAACATGTAGTTTCTTTTTTAAAAAAATATTTTATTTTATTGATTCTCAAGAGAGGGAAGGGAGGGAGAAAAAAGGAGGGAAACAGCAATGTGAGAGAGAAACATCCACTGGTTGCTTCTTGCACACACCCCGACCAGGGACCAATCACAACCCAGGCATGTGCCCTGACCAGGAATTGAACCAAGACCTTTCAGTTTGTAGGATGACACCCACCCAGCTGAACCACACTGGTCAGGGTATCATGTACTATTCTTGCCTTTGTTCTTTGGGTATATCAAACTAATGTTGTATGGCATTGAATACTTTTAGGAAAAACCTAAAAATGTTTTTTTAAGTTACAGAGAGTTTTAATGTTTGTTCAGTGCATTTACTATTCTTGAACTTTAGGAAAATCTTCATCTTCAGTAGAATTGATACATTTCTTATACACTTGACTGAGTCTTGTTTCTCCAAAATTTCCCTTGCGAGTCTCCCCTGCTACCCAGAATGTTTAGAAAGCACTCCCAGTGCAGAGGGCCAGCCTGACTGTCACGGGAACGCCGGACGGATGTGTTCCCGCGGGAGGCAGCTCATGGGGAAGAGAGAGGAAGCTGTTCCATCCTTGAGACTGAGAGGCTTTTAGGGGGCACGTGATTCTTGTTAGCCAATACCAAAATTATCTATGTAGAAAAGCTCCATGCAAGATTAAGACAAGAAAATTCAGGACTCCTCGTAAGAGCAGACAACAGAGAAAGCCTTCAATGTGTGTTCAAGGCATGGAGAACTGTTACCATGGCCCCATGACCTCTGTCTCTCCAAGTTGACACATAGACTTCCCCTCACATCCAATGTCAAAGTCCATTTCCCTCATTTGCAAAGCCAAACTAGAAGTCCTTCTGATGAGAAATAAAGGAGAAAAGCCAGGGCGTTCGGGAAGGCACCCAGCTCGTAGGACCCCTGAGTCACAAAAGGGAGGTAGGAAAGAAAACCCCGCGGTTCGGTCAGAGCCAGACTATGACCAGGGTGGTGGCTGGGGGTGTCAGAGCCTCTCAGAGCCCTGACCCCTGAGGGTGAAGAGAGGGTGGCCTCAGGCCCCTCCCCCACCAGTTCTTGCTCACCCAGGAGCTCAGAGGCCTACCGATCTCGCCTGGAGCTCTGCTGGTCTTTGGAGAAATACTCATTGTTACTGCTCCTTTCCTCTCTAGAGAATACTAACTTCTCTTGTTTCTTCTTGGATCTCTGGTGCCCCTTTCCATGCCCCCTTTGGGATTATCGGTGTCACCATCTTGCCCAGGCCTCAGACCCCCTCCCCCTCCCTGGAACCCTGGAACCCACTCCAGCCCTACCCTTACACCTTATCCACCTGTGTGTCCAGCTCACCACCTGCTTTTGCCACTTCTTTCTTTGTTACCTCTCCAATCTTCCCTTCCACAAACACTGCAGCCTAACTCTTATAATCACGCCCAGGTTGTGGTCACAACCTCCTACCTGTCTTCTCACTTCAAGAAACAGCATCCCCAGCACCATTTTGTCAGGAGACACCTACTGCTGTTAGTGCTGCTCAGATCTAGCGCTTCTGTTGTTTTGCCCTCGTGGCCTTCCCTTACTGCCCCTGCCCCTGCCCCTGCCCACTTGGTTTCTCGTACCTTCCACGCGGTGCCCATGCTCTGTTCCGAGCCTCTCGCATTGCTCTGCGCCCCCCTGGCCCCATGTTCATGCCCAAGCCCCACCTTTCAGAGCTCTGGTGCCCGGCAGCCTGCCCTGGTCGCAGGGGTCCTCATTGCCCCAGTCGGTGGGGACCCGCTGTGTGCCTGCAGGGTGCCCGGTGCTGTTTGTTCTCATCAGATCTTTCCTTCACCAGGTGTTTTCTTCACGTTTATGTACTCATTTTGCATTGTATTTTTTCCTACTTGTCTGTTGTACAGGGTCCGGCACAAATAATGCCCCTTTTTTATTACAAAATCATAAGCGTGTAGTTCTGTAACATAACAATATCACACTCAAGCGCACCATGTGACATTTTGGGTGAAATGTTCATATTAAAACTATAAATGATCACACCCACATTATTACCCTACCAACCACACTCAGGCAGGCCTCACTTCTGCCGCACTCTGTGTGTTACTTGTTTGTGGCTTGTTTCCTATTCCCACCTTGGGAGAGGCAGTGATGGGGAAGCGGAGGGCTATGCTTACCGCAGGAGCTGTGACATCATCCAGTCGCCGAGTGCGGAACGTGCGTGGGGCCGCCCCCGCCGCTGACACAGCGCTGCGCTTCTCTCCGCAGGGACGAGGTCAATAAAGCCTACCGGAAGCTCGCCGTGCTGCTGCACCCGGACAAGTGCGTAGCGCCCGGCAGTGAAGACGCCTTCAAAGCGGTTGTGAATGCCCGGACAGCCCTCCTGAAGAACATCAAGTAGCAAGAGGAGAAAAAGACGAGTGAGTGTCGGGCCGAGTGCAAACAGACTCTCCCTGGAGGTACAATAGCCAGCGTGGGTTGTTCCCTCCACAAAATCTCACCGCGCTTTTCACTCACCTGTTGTCATTTGTAAGTCAGCAATTCAGGGCCTGCTGCCGTTTCACAGGGAGGCGATGTGAAGGGACCCGAGCGCCTCTTGCACACCGAGGTTCAGTGCATTTTTGCACATTAAAGTCAAGTGCTTCCGTAGCCCCGCCCTTGGGAAAGTCCATGAGGCTTCTGGAGGGAGGAGGGAGCACAGGAGGGCCCTGTCGCCTTCCCTTCCTCCCTCCCTCTCTCCCTTCTTCCCTTCCTTCCTTCCTTCTTCAACATCAGAGAAGAAAACAAGAAAAACCGAAGCAGACAACATCAGAACCCCTGAAAGTTTGGTGTGACCTCACAAGCAAGCCGTCCCTTTCAGAATGAGCTCCTTAGGTGCTATTTTAACCATCAGTCAACAAGTAATGGACCCCTAGCAGCGGCCCTTTGGAAGTGTGTGAAACAAAGCCCACAGTTCTGAGTTAAGCAGCCCGTTTATGGCATGTGGTCCGTTCCCTCCTCCAGCCACCAGGGGGAGAGACAGGCCAGTCCTAAGTGAACAGTTGTGAGTACACTGTGCTGCTGGTTGTGCCTCTGGACGGGAGGCCCCTCCCTGGCTGTGCAGGTGGGTGCTGGCCGCTGTCGGGAGCACCATCACCTAGGGATCAGGAATGAGGCCAGGGCACGTGCATGCAGGCCACACTAGAGTGTGCGTTCATCTCATTCATGCACAGGAGCTGGCTTGGGCATGTGGATGCCGCAGGAGAGCACCCGTATGAGGCTTACACCTTGTCTCATTTCTGCCTCATTTGCCCTAGACAGGTGGGAAGGGCGGGTGCCTCTCGACAAGCCAGACCTTGCTCTGCTTCCTCACCAGTGTTCGATCCCCCCTCCTCCCCTCTCGCTTTTTTATATACCACGTCTGCCATCATTTCTGTCTTCCTGGGTCCCTGGCTTCCAGCCACTGCCTCCTCCGTCCCCCGGCACAAGCCTTCAGCTGGGCCTGGTTGACCAGAGACAAGTATGGGTCCTTCAGGCAGTAGGGGAGGAATCTCCGTGATTTTGATTGGGTTCCAAATTTCTGAATAGTAACATTTTTAAACTACAGGTTGTGAAAGTTAATTTCACAGAGAGGAAAACATTTTCTTGCCATAGTCTCCTCCATCTCCAAGGGATGAATGAAGGTCAAGTGTTAGGGCTGGCTGTTCTTTCAGAGCCCGCACGGCTGTTCCCACTGCGTGACTCATGACCTCATCACCCTAGTTATGAGATCCAAAGTTTCCGCTGTGACCACTCTGCACTAACTGGGGCTTTAAAGTGCATGAAACATTGCTGTCTCTGAGTTTTAAACAGCTACCCCACATTGATCATCAGCTAGCACACCTCAGCACCTCAGGGGGAAAGCCACTTCCATTACATTCAAGCCCAGGTCGTTCTTCTGGATGCTTCCCCTTCGTGTGGCCGCACTTGGGCTGCGTGGAGCGTGTTGGCAGCAAACCAGAGCAGCTTTCTAATATGACTTTCCCTCTTGGTGATGCCAGAAATGTTCTCCTTTATGGATTGAGATCTGAGATACAATCTCTTAGGGGGTTGTCCTCTGGCCTCTTAATTTTAACCAGCCCCAGGACTGCAAAACTCCAACCCAAAGTTCTTCTGGACCTAAATGTTGCTTAAAGCCCTCCTCGTGCCTCCAGTAATGAAACATCGATGTGTTCTTACAACAGAATTTAGGAGCCGCCTGAATGAGGGATCGTGCACAGCAGTGTCAGCCCAAACTGACGCAGCGGCTCACTGCGTGTGAGGCCCTGAGTAAAAACCTGATGCCAGTTGTTACCACTGTTACTAGACACCGGGTTGGCCCCTCATTCAGACACCGTGTGCAGGTGAGCACGTGTCGCAGAGTTCTCTAGGGCCCCCATTCACATCCTTACGTGGCCTGTTGAGATTCGGCCTGATCTCGATTCTTAGGTCTCGGGACTCAGTCCCCAGCACCCTCTTGATGAATGGTAAGGATGGCCAGGTACTGCTTCATGTAGAAGAAAGAAAAGAAGAAAATCAAGCTTCCAGGTCCTAGAATTTTTTCTGATTTCATAATTCTTGAGAGGAATATCAAATGATAGTGAAGCTTGATCTGCAAGGAAAAGTTTTTGCTAATACTTCAGACTGACTTTACAGGCCTGTGTACGTTGCCTTGTTGGTGCAAATGTGTCCCTGGTAGTTCAACCTTAAAATTATTCAGCCAGTTAGGGTTTCCAAATACATCAGTGAGAGTAACAACTAGCAGAATAATTTCAACGGCTAAAAAAAAAATTTTATAGAGAATCTTGTTTTTCAAAAAGTTCAAGCAGCTATTAAAGAAAAGCCATTTCTTCTATGTCTGAGTCACCAAGAATTAACACTTATAAAACTTGTTAGAAATCCCTGGAGGCTTTCAAATCAGCCCTCCAACCTCCCCAAGCACTTTAAAATAACACCCGCCTTTTGTTCCTCCGCTCCCCTTTCCTGCCCCCTTCTGGGTTGATGTTCTCACCTGTCAGCTCTTCTCCTTCAGCCTTGTCACCCTGCTCCTTGGCAAGCACGCGCCCTTGGCTTGGGCATTCTGCCGCCGGAAGGTCCTGACTCGGGCGTTGTGCCGCCCCCAACGTGAAGTGCTCTGGTTCGGTAACTCGCTCACTGTTCCCGACGGCTCACATGTACTTCAGGGGACTTACTCCAGCCTGTGCTCAGCATCGCATTCTCAACTGGTAGATACCTCTTCACACCCATAAACCAGCGCCCTAGTCACTGCTAGTTCAGCGAGCCATCCATAGGCAGCTGAGTTTTTGAAAGAAAGACGCAGTGAGGTCGCGGCCGGAGCGATGTGGGACCTGCTCCTGGCGGAGCGCAGTCTAGGGGGTGCTGCAGGCGGTGCGGGCTCCCGTTAGCGAGGGCGCGGCTTGTTCGGCAGTGGCGGTGCCCTTCTGACCGGTGCTTGCGGTAGGCGCTGCGTGTCACTTCGCCGCCGCCCTCCACCCAGCTCCTCCAGCTTGCCAGTGATTTGGTAAAACTTTTGAAAATGAATTTAGCTGCAAAATATAGCTAATCACCTTCCATTGCAAGCTTTGCAAAGCGAGAAGAGGTTCGCCCTGCTTGTGGTTGCTATTTGGCACCACGTGAGGCACAGGTAACGCTATTTGTACGTTGTTTCCCCTTCAACATCTCTAGAGGAGGCAGAGTCTAAACCTGCGAGGTGACAGTGAGATTGCAATAGCACGCTGTGCGACGAGGGCCCTGTTGGCGAGGTGACCTGGTGGACAGTCGCACAGTTTGGGTCTGTTTCCTGCATTCATTGCTTGAGGGGGCATTTGTCCCTCTGACTGTGAACGCAGAGCCTCTGAAGAAAGCTTTTTGCTCCTACAAGGTAATTTACCTGTTTGCTTTCTGTTGAAATAACTGAAAATGTTAAATCTGACAGTTTATGTCTTGTATAGAGAGTGCCATATGTATTTAAGTTGTGTATTTTTATAAAGTAAAGCCAAATATCACACTCTGGTCTGTTGGCTGCACTGATTTGTTGAACCGTCGGTCTCTGACACACCACTTGTCTGTCTAGAAGCCAGTCTGGTTCCTCACCAAGTAAGACGTCTGGTGTCAGTTTCCAGCTTGGTCAAGTGGAAGAGATCTTTATTCATCAGTGCATCAGGCTGGTCCAACCTTAAAGTTCTGATGAGGGTGTTTTGATTATGTTTGCCTTTTTAATTCAGATAAAACTGTTATCTTTTTATTTTTATTTTTTATTTTTAAATCCTCATCCAGGGATGTACCCATTGATTTTAGAGAGAGAGGAAGGGGAAGATAGAGAGAAATATCGATGTGAGAGAGAAACATTGACCTACCACCCTCACACATGCCCCGACCAGGGACTGAACCTGCAACCCAAGCATGTGCCCTGACCGGGGATCAAACCACAACCTTTTGGTGTACGGGCTGATACTGCAATCCCTGAGCTTCCCAGCCAGGGCATGTTGTTATCTCATTTTAATAACACAAAACTTAATATTTGAGTTATCCAGTCTCTGGACAACAAAATCCTAAAGCAATAGACTGTTGTAAACCCAGAATCTGGAAGTGTCAAGCCTAGTAAGGCCGACCCACAGAAAGCAGTCCATCTCCAGAGGCTTCCAATGGGAGCTTTAATTTTCGTTGTGAAGGACATTTGCTCTTACCTGAGAACACTCACCACTCCTGGCAAGAACTGCTCTGCTTTCATACCGCTCATGTGCTCTGAAGGGGAGATGCCAAGTCCCGCTCTGAGCTCCCCCTTCCTCCCTGGCCATAGAGACTGGTCCGAGCTGAACCGATTGGCAGCCCTCCCTAGAACCTTTCTAATTGGATCTGTGAAAACAAACTTCCTCTCAGGAAAGGAAGACAGAATGGGTTTGCTGATACTGGCAACCTCGATTATAGCCTCATGGAAGAGTGTGAGAGGGAAGCAGACATGCAGAACAACAGGGTCCTGATGGCCGAGACGTCCCTTGTAGGTCTCCTGAACCGGTGGTTCATCAAGCCCATCAGCCACCCCAGAATTCTTCCAGTAAATCTCCACCCCTCCTTTTTCTGCCTAAGTTAGGCAGAGTTTGCTTTCTGTTACTTGCAACGAAAAGAACATTAGTTAATAATAGACACCTAGGATCGCAAGCAGGGATGAGACAGCTGTAGTCTGTAGGCTGATACAATGTTTGATAGGTATATTATACAATTTTATATATTGAAATATAGCCAAATACTTAGTGCTTCTCATCTGGAGTCTTTGCCTATGTTTTAAACAAATAATAATCAGTTGTAAACTGAAAAGAAATATTAGGTTTATTCATTTTGTTTCAGAGTCAATTTAAAATGTCATATTACATCTAGCTTTTTAGTTTCTATTTTACCCCTTGCCTGTCAGGGGCACTTCTAATTTCTTAAATTTCAAATCAAATTTTATTGTGAAAACAGCCATTTACTGTGCATATACTTGTTGAGCACCTACCCTGTTTTAGGAACTTGAGATATAGCAGGAGCACAGGGCCAACAAAAATTCCTGCCCTATGGAGGTTGTGGAGTTTTGAATAATGGAGTTTCATTATTTTTGTTAATTTGTGGAGTTTTGGAGAAAGTTATTTTTTTCCTATAAGTTGACCTTCTATAGTTTTCTTTCTTATATGCAACTTTAACACCAATTGCTACTACTTACAGAAGATCGTGGAGGTGGTGAAACGCTGGATTAATTTTCTTTTTGAGAACTTAACCGTTATCATTAACAAAGCTATTTTCACATGAGCATATAGTTCTAGACATTAGGCATTTCTTTATGTATTTTATAATTATAATTAAGATATTACTATATTCTCCCAAATGAGTTAGTACAGTTGTATTTATTATAAGAGCCAATATCTAGAACCTAAATTGCTATTTTAGTTAAATCCATAGTGTGTGCCTGTGATAAGCTGACTATTCTAAAGGACACTTTGACTTTAGGAAAGTTACTTCTCTCTGCATCTGGAACAGCTGTTAGTGATAATCATAAAATCAGCAAGTACAGCCCGCAAAGGCCTTGGCACCAGAGAAGAGAAAGCAGGGGTCCGCCGTGATAAGAGAAGTCAGCGTGGCAGGTGTCGGCGCCTCCGATGCCACGTTGTGAACACTCCACAAACACTCCGCTGGCTTCCGAGTTTGAGAGAAACAAAGAGGTTAATGAAATAAAGACTAGAGTGGCTCAGTAGCAAAATGAAAGGAAGCAAAAGAAACTTTCTCTGTTCAGACCAGAGGGAGCAAATGGAAAAGCCCCGAGGCACTGCTTGTCAGCTCTTGTTGAGTGACAGACGCTTTGTTTCTAGCGAGCTCCAGCTGGGGACCCCTGTATACAAAAGGGTCATGAGCAACATTTTATCAGGATGCAGTCACACTTTCAACATCACTCTGTATAAAAGTAATCTACCCAGCAGTCCTCCCCGCTCAGGGAGATGGCAGCATTTGTATCAGGACGTGATAGACCCCAGGCAGTGACGGCCTTGTCCTCACAGGTGCTGATGAGAGGGTGCCTTACAGGGATCAGGTTCAAGGACAGGGCCTCTGTTTCATGAGGTGTCCCCGTGAAATGTTCAACGTAGGGTCAAGTGCTCTGGCTTTGTGTGTGAGGCGAAGAGCTGAGCTTCTCAACATAAGACGTGAACGAGACTTGCAGGGGCTGGAGCAGTCTACGGGAGGAGGAAGGATGGGGCAAAAGGGTGGGGTGCTGAGAAGGATGATGGAGGTATTAGGTACTAAAAATTATAGATATTGCAGAACTCTAGAAAGAAAGCCAAAGAGAAGTCCCCGGTGGCAGAACTGAAGGACCTGTATGAATATGGATGTCTTTTATGACGTTACCACCATTTTACAGATGAGAAAACTGAGGCTTGGGGACGTGACGTGACGTGACGTGATGTGCTCAAGGCCGCATAGGAAGCTATTCAAACCCAAACTTGCCCACCTTCAGAACCCAGGCTCCCCACCCACCCTGTCAGCCTCAGGACCCAGATTTAAAATATTCTGCTTCACACTCATAAGTAATATTGTACCTGCTCGTTCCATGCTGCTTACATGAACATACATAGGCCTGCATTTTTAAAAAGGCCACAGAGACACAATTTTCCTCATCGATGACACAAGTTCAAGTCCTGCATGTGTGCATAGGAATGAAAGAAAGTTCTGGGGTGTGCCTCAGCCAAGAGGAAGTTAATATGACAACTGAATTACCAGTGTGTTAAAATATGGAATATAATACATTTCCATATATTTATTAACAATATTTTAAGTGAAATTTTGCATTGACTTTTGCAGAACCACTTAAGCCTCCAGAACAGCTTGAAAGTCATGTCTTGAGGGATATTCACATTCAAAAAGTTCAAAAAGCCTGAGAATCTAAGAAACAACTTGGGGTGGAGCTGGGGGGGGAGGGGCAGACCGAAAACCAATAAAGAAACATCAGACTTAAAGGACACAGTAAACGATATGAACTTCATAGACACGTATAGAACATTCCAATTAAAAGCACTTGTGTCTTCTGAAGTGCGCCTGGAACCTTCTCCAGGGTACACCGCCATCGAGCTGGGTAAGGGCGGAACCTGGATTCAACCTGGGGCTTGCCTAGAGCCCGGGCTCTTTGCCGCAGCACCCCCAACTCTGCCTGGTGTCGGCCAGCCGCCTTCCAGCCTCTGTCTCCACACTCACGCCCCTTCACCCTGCCCTCGCTCCAGGAGCTTGCTGGTGTTCTCTGAGCACACCGTGCGTGCTGTCTACGGCCTCCTGCCTCTGTGCTTGCTGTCCTGTGACCTGATACACTGTTATGAACTGAATGTGCACCCCCCAAATTGATACATCAAAGCCCTACCCCCAATGTGCTGGTGTTGAAGGTGATAAGGGTTAGATGAAGTCATAAGGGCAGAGCTCTCACGTTGGGATCAGTGGCTTTCTGGATGATACATCAGAGTTTCCTCTCCATCATGTGAAGACAACTGGCAGTCAGGGGGAGAGCCCTCACCAGGGACTGAATCTGTCAGCAACCTGGGCTCCGACGGCCAGCCTCCAGAGCTGTGGGATGGAACTGTCTATCATTTAAGCCACCCAGTCTGTGCTGCTGGGTGACAGCAGCCTGAGCCATCTCTTTCCTCCCCTCCTCTTCACCTGGCAAACTCTTACTGAACTTTTATATCCAACTCAAAATGCCTTCTCCTCTGAACTTTCTCTAGACTCCCCTCTGATGCCCAGGCACGGTTAGTAGATTTTCTTCTCAGCAGGGTAGGGGCCTCCACAATATATTATTTCTTTTTAATTATTTTTTTTTTTAGAGAGAGGGGAAGGGAGAGAGAAAGAGAGGGAGAGAAACATCAGTGTGTGGTTGCCTCTTGTGTGCCCCCTACTGGGGCCCTAGCCCACAACCCAGACATGTGCCTTGACTGGGAATCGAACCGGTGACTCTCTTTTTAATTATTTTATTTTATTTTTTTACCATTTTGTCCCCTTATATCTCCCTTCCCCAAACCCACAATCGCCGCACTGCTGTCCATGAGTCCTTTTTCCTTTTTGCTCAATCCTTCCACCTTCTAACCAGCTACCTGCTCTCATCCTGCTCTCTGGGTCTGTCTCTATTTTGCCTGTTAATTCAGTTTGTTCATTAAATTCCACATATGAGTGAAATCATATGGTATTTGTCTTTCTCTGACTGGCTTATTTCACTTAGCATAATGTTCTCCAGGTCCATCCATGCTGTCACAAAGGGTAAAATTTTCTTTTTTACGGCCAAGTAGAATTCCATTCTGTAAATGTCCCATAATTGTTTTACCCTCTCATCTACTGATGGACACTTGGGCTGCTTCCATATCTTGGTGATTGTAAATAACACTGCAGTGAACACAGGGGTGCTTATGTTCTTTCAAATTAGTGGTTTGTGTTCCTTCATATATATTCCCAGAAGTGGGATCACTGGGTCAAAGGCAGATCCATTTTTAATTTTTTGAGGCATCTCTATACAGCTTTCCACAGTGGCTGCACCAGTCTGCATTCCCACTAACAGTGCAAAAGGGTTCCCTTTTCTCCACATCCTCTCCAGCACTTGTTGTTTGTTGATTTATTGATGATAGCCATTCTGATGGGTGGGAGATGATGTCTCATTGTGGTTTTAATTTTCATTTCTCTGATGATTAGTGACATTGTGCATCTTTTTATACGTCTATTGGCCATCTGTATGTCCTCTTGGGAGAAGTGTCTATTCAATGGTCCTTTGCCCATTTTTAATTGGATTGTTTATTTTTTCAGTGTTAAGTTTTGTGTGTTTTATATAAACTTTGGATACTGACCCCTTATCAGCTATATCGGTGAATATGCCCTCCCATTCTGTGGGTTGTCTTTTTATTTTGTTGATGTTTTCCTTTGCTGTTGTCTCATATGTTTATTTTTTCCTTTCTTTTCTTGCCTGGGGAGATACACCTGAAAAAATATCGCTATGAGCAATGTCCAAGATTTTGCTGCCTATGTTTTCTTCTATGATTTTTATGGTTTGGGGCCTAACATTTAAGTCTTTAATCCATCCTGAACTTATTGTTGTGTGTGGGGTTAGAAGGTGTCTGGTTTCATTTCCAGTATACTACTTCTTGGCAGACAAAGACTTTATCTTTCCTATCTTTCTGTCTTCGGTGCTGAATAAAAGCATAGTAAGTATTTGATAAGTGAATGAATGAACAACCTCTTTGCTGAAATGTGAAATAGATTCTAGGTCCTTTCACCAACAGATTCTCATAATTCCCAACAGATTATGAAAAAAGTCACAGAACACAACTGAATATTGATTTTTTAAAAAAGCCAGAGAGCAAGAAAATAAGAAAAGTGGGAGTGTCCTTAGCACCCAAATATGTTGCTCAATAACCCAACTGTGGTGTAATTTTCTTGATGAAAAAATTTGTCTAAGTATCTCCCTGGTTCATAGAAGCTGCTCGGAGAAATGACAAGAGGGTTGGCTTTGCTGAGCATCAGGCTTGGCCTTTGAAGGGCATCAGAGCCAAGGCGGCTGACGGCCTGCGGATAGCCCTTCCTCCTTGCCCATCCCTGCACCACGTGGCTCTGGTCAGTCGTGAATGACTGAAGCCACTCACAGTGGTGCCAAGCCTGTTGCCACTGATTGGTTTGGGAGTGGGCATGTGACTCTTCTGTAGCCAAACACACATAATGGGCATTCTCCTAGGGAGCTCCTGGGAGGGAATGTTGCACTCCTGAGAAGTGAGGCATGGAAGGAAACTGTTCCTCTCCCTCTGTGGGACAGTGTCCTGTCTGCACGTGCCTCTGGGTGTGGCGCCATCTCACAGCCTGCGGATAGGACGTCGTCCCACAGAAGAAGAGGAACAGGGCAGAGATGGAAAGTGGCACGGGCCTTGACATGGCTCTGAGCCCCTGAATAACCAGCCTTAGACTCGCTCTACCCAAAGACCGGGTAGAGGCCCCATTGTGGAGCTAATGCATTTTCTCCACTGTGCAAGCCATTCTGAGTGGGCGTGGGGTTACTGAGGCCAGAAATCATCCCAACTGCCAGAAACATCTCTAGCCCACCTGCAGGAGAGGTGCCTGAGAACTCCACCTTTTGCAATCTATTAAAGAAAAGTTCTGTGCTAAATTACCAGTCTTACCCTTGAGAGGGCTAAATCACCGAGCTTTTAACACCTCTGAATTCATTTATTCCTGAGCATTCCTTCCTCCATTAAGTATTTAAGTGCCTTTTCTATGCCAGTCATTCTGCTGTAACTCTGGGATCACGAATGATGAACAATGAGTATCAATTTATAGCTCTCACTTAAATCCTCCTCTCTAAAGCTATTTTAACATAATTATTTTCATTTAAAGGTACATTTGAACTTAGTGCAAAATTGTGAATAAGATGAAAAGTCTCCAGCTCCCTCTAAGTCACACGACTTCTGGGGAGGCTTTTATCAAGAGGAGCAAAGAAGCACAGACCCTTACCCTGCCCCTGCCTGATGAGGGGAGCAAAGAGGGAGCGGTGCAGGTGAAGGCTGAGCGAAGGCTGAGCGGGTGAGGGAGACAGGACATGTGCTCCCAGCTCCAGATGTGAGCGAGACTCCAACAGTGAGACAGAATGAGCAGAGGGCTTGGAGCCACAGAAAGACTGACTCAACCTAGCAGTGGCTAAAAATAGCTGAGCAGGGTCGTAAACTTCCTGTCCAGACAGATTTACAGCTGGCAGGTAGTGTGGGCTCTGTGGGGCTATTCATGACTGGGAGAGTTAGGGCCATCGTGCCCGGAGAGCCTTATACAGGGGCTCTGGACCCTTGTTCAGCTACACGTAAAGCTGTCATTCACTCCCCACTTGGCGGGACCGGTGCAGGGAAAGCCAGAGGCGTCCTAGAAGGGAGAGTGGGGGAGAGGTGGAATTGCTTAAACCCACTCCGAACCCACTTCCCTGAGGTGATTTTTAAGAGAGGGGGGAAAAATATTAAAATAAAAGCTGAGGTTTTTTTAAAGGACCATTTTTTAAAAAGGTTTTGAGAAAGCTTAGCATGTATTCTGCTGAACGTAACACTCAGAACTGCGCCTGGCTGTGCCTGCATCCCTGCTGCGTGGCCCAGCAGGATGGGAAAGGGGGTGGCAGAGTGGGGAGCTGATGCATTCCCGCTACCACTGGCGCAGGAAACCGCGTCTTTAAGAACACAAGAGGAAAATTGATGACAGCATTAATTATTGAACAGACATGAAAATTACTATCTGAGAAAACACATGGACAGGCTTAACCCAAAACCTGAGTGTGTCTAACCTCCCTCATGTGAGGCCAGAGGACTTTGGGGAATGAATCCTAGAGTGTTTCTTGAATTTGGGTCACTGGCTTCTATTTTGTGCCTTATTGCCAGTTTTCTCTTAACAGTCTCTTTTTTCCAAACCATCTTTTATCCCAAATCAATCCTCTGAGATAATGTGCCTGGTCAGGCCATGGCGTTTGCTCCAGTGAATTGTCAACAACTGTAAAGTAGAAAGTGGTTTCAGCTCGGCACTCAAGGCCTCCTGTGATCCGACCCCTCCCTACCATTTTGGCCTGGCCATGACTTTCCTTTCCACTCCCTTCCCACTGTCCATCTTCCCTCACCACTCCCATGTCCTCGTGGGACGTCCTTGCCTCCATACCCTTGCTCACACTCTTCCCTTTCCCCCAGGGGTCCTTTCAGCATCTCTGGGCAAATATTCCCTCCCCTCTTCCTTCTCAGTGTGCCCTACTGCACAGAGCCTTTTCTGGTCCATGATCTTAAAGTAAACATTAGGAATGCTGTTCATAATGAAGTTTAGGAAACTTCCCTGAGAAGCTTGCCTTGGAAGGAAGGAGGAACACAGCTGGCTGCCTCCCTGCCCCCCGGGTGGAGGGGAGGACTCTGGGTTTGAACAGCCACGCCCTTAAGACAAAGGCCCCAAGTCCCTCCATACTGCCCACTCTAGCTTTGCTTTCCCCGGACCTGCCCCCTGGGGTTCAATGCTAACTTGACCCCTATCCAAACAGAGGGGTAAGCTACACAGCCTGTCATTCCTCCAGCAATGAGGCTGGGCGGGTCAGATGCACAGAGCCTGGGAATTGAGCCCTGGAGTCAGACGTCTGGGTGTACACTTGGGCAGTGCCCTCAGGGAGCTCGTGGCTGAGGCCCAGGCAGCAAGGGGAGCAGCAGGGCAGACCCCAGAGTTGGTGTGGGCCTTGGGCATCTCCAGGGCGCCTGCCAATGGAGAGAAAGAGCCCTGCAGAGATCTGGGGGTGTGTCTGCAGAGACCGTGTGTCTCCGTTTTCCTGCAGTCTGGTGGTCTTGCACCTTAAACAGGTAGAAATGTGTGCATTCTGCTCCACAATCAATCCCCGATGGTTTCACAATAGAAATAGTGATTAAAATTACTTACCAGTTAAATCCCTCAACTTCCCTCCAAGGATGAAAAGAGATCATTTCAAGGTAAATTGGAATCTGGGAGTCACTGTGAGATGGTTCTGGGGCTGCTGCCACTCGCTGGCACGTTTCAGGGTACCCTGGGGGTATGTGATCCCAACTGAAGAAGCTCTGTGGTTGGAGAAGAGAGTCCAACAGATTCTTTTGTTTTTTTAATTCAACAAGGTTTTTTGAGACTCTCTCTGGGCTTGCATCCCAGGTCGAAAGGTGAATAAAGGCCTTGACTTTGGGTGTTCTGACCAAGATGGAGGTGTAGGTAGACACACTGTGCCTCCTTGCACAACCAAAAGAAGGACAACGGCCAATTTAAAAACAAAAAACAAGCAGAACTGGCAGAAAATCGAACTGTATGGAAGTCCAACAACCAAGGAATTAAAGAAGAAACTTTCATCCAAACTGGTAGGAGGGGCAGAGAAGAGCAGCCAGGGAGCAGAGGACTCGTAGCAAGGAAGCTGCTGGCGGCCAGGCAGTCCCACACTCGCGTGTGGATAACCAGGAGGAAGAACTTGGAGTGAGACAGACCGCACAACCCAGGGTCCCAGTGTGGGGAAATAAAAGTCTCAAAACCTCTGACTGAAAAAACCTGTGAGGGTTGGGAAGGCAGGAGAAACTCCCAGCCTCATGGGAGAGCTCGTTGGAGAGACCCACAGGGTCCTAGAACATACACAAGCCCACCCACCTGAGAATCAGCACCAGAAGGGCTCACTTTGCTTGTGGGTAGCAGAGGAAATGTCTGAAAGCTGGCTGAGAGCTAAGCAAGCAGCACTCTTCCTCCTGGGCCTCTCCCCCACATACAGCGCCATACAGTGACGTATTGCCCCGCCCTGGCGAACACCTGAGGCTCCGCCCCTTACTCGATTACAGGTGCCAGGAGACAAAAAAAAAAAAAAGGCCCAAATGAAAGAACAGTTCAAAGCTCCAGAAAAAATACAACTAAGCGATGAAGAGATAGCCAACCTATCAGATGCACAGTTCAAAACACTGGTAATCAGGATGCTCACAGAATTGGTTGAGTGTAGTAACAAAACAGAGGAAAAAGTGAAGGCTATGAAAAGTGAAATAAAGCAAAATGTACAGGGAACCAACAGTGATGGGAAGGAAACGGGGACTCAAATCAACAGTTTGGAGCAGAAGGAAGAAATAAACATTCAACCAGAACACAATGAAGAAACAAGAATTCAAAAAAATATGGAGAGGCTTAGCAACCTCTGGGACAACTTTAAACATTCCAACATCTGAATCATAGGAGTGCCAGAAGGAGAAGAGGAAGAGCAAGAAATGGAAAACTTATTTGGAAACATAATGAAGTAGAACTTCCCCAATCTGGCAAAGGAAATAGACTTTAGAAAGTCCAGGAAGCTCAGAGAGTCCCAAAGAAGTTGGACCCAAGGAAGCACACTCCAAGGCACATCATAATTATATTACCCAAGATGAAAGAGAAGGAGGGAATCTTTTTTTTTTTAAAGAGTGTATTTATTTGTTTTTAGAGAGAGAGGGAGGGAAGGAGAAAGAGAGGGAGAGAAACATCAATGTGTGGTTGCCTGTCTTGCACCCACCACTGGGGACCTGGCCTGCAACCCAGGCATGTGCCCTGACTGGGAATCGAACCAGTGATCCTCTGATTCACAGGCTGATGCTCAATCCACTGAGCCACAACAGCCAGGGCAGAAGAAGGGAGTCTTAAAAGCAGCAAGAGAAAAGAAGACAGTAACCTACAAAGGAGTTCCCATAAGACTATCAACTGATTTCTCAAAAGAAACCTTGCAGGCAAGAAGGGGCTAGAAAGATGTATTCAAAGTCATGAAAGGCAAAGACCCATATCCAAGATTACTCTAAGGCTATCATTTAGTATGGAAGGACAGATAAAGAGCTCCCAAATAAGATCAAGTTAAAGGAGTTCATCGTCACCAAGCCCTTATTATATTAAATGTTAAAGGGACTTATCTAAGAAAAAGAAGATAGAACATATGAACAGTAAAATGACAACAAACTCACAACTATCAACAGTCGAACCTAAAAAAAGCAAAAACAAACTAAGCAAACAACTAGAACAGGAACATAATCACAGAAATGGAGATCACATGGAGGATTATCAGCAGGGAGGGGGAGGGGGCAAATGGGGGAAAAGGTACAGGGAATAAGAAGCATAAATGGTAGGTACAAAATAGACAGGGGGAGGTTAAGAATAGTATGGGAAATGGAGAAGCCAAAGAAGTTACATGTATGACCCATGGACATGAACTAAGGGGGGGAGTGGGAAATGTGGGTGGGACGGGTAGAGGGGAATGAAGGGGGCAAATGGGACAACTGTAATAGCATAACCAGTCAAATATTTTTTGTAAAAAAAGGCCTTGACTTTGGGCTCAAAGTCCAGAGAGTAGGGTGACAGTTGTGTAAAATCACAACAAATCATAGCAAGTGTGACATACAGGAGTAGAAAACATGTGACTGGATCCTGTCTTAGTTTCCTGTGGCTGCCACAACAAAGTACCACACACCGGGTGGCTGGAAGCAGCAGAAATTCGTTCCCTCACAGTCTGGAGCCCTGAGGTCCAGAATCAAGACAGTCAGCAGGGCTGTGCTCTCTCCGAGGCTTGGGAGCAGAACCTGTCCTCGCCTCCCCAGCTTTCGGTGGCTCCAGGTGTTCGCTGGCTTGCGGCCACACCCC
Source organism: Macrotus californicus (assembly GCA_007922815.1). Classification (NCBI taxonomy): domain Eukaryota; kingdom Metazoa; phylum Chordata; class Mammalia; order Chiroptera; family Phyllostomidae; genus Macrotus; species Macrotus californicus. Next base: position 31,412 of record VMDR010000949.1, read on the forward strand.
TCCGACTTTGGCCTCCATCTCCATACCACCACCTCCTCTGTGCCTGTTTCTCCCAGGGATGCTTGTCAGTAGATTGAGGACCATCTGGTAATCCCAGATGACCTCATCTCAAGAGCCATAACTTAATTACACCTAAAGAGACTCCAGATAAGATCACCTTCGCCGATTCCTGTGACTTGGACATAGACCTATCTTCTGGGGCCACCCTTCAATCCACTACAGATCTCTAAGTAAAAAATGACTAAGGTTCCCTGAGGACAACTTCAAAGGGAAGGTGGCCTCAGAACACTTTACACGTATTATTTAACCCCCTAGCACGTGGGGAGGTGGGCAGCCCTCTTCCCCCTGGCAGGGACAGCTAGAAGTTGGGATAAGGCCAGATTTGATTTGGAACAATTGCCCTGGTTGGGGTACAGAGAATGGGCAGAGGGAGGCGAGAGGACGGGCAGGGTCAAGGGCGATTCCTGAGGTGGGAGGTGGGGAGGAGCAGCTCCTGGGATGCTACCTGGTTTTTATCTGCATTGAGGGATGGGCAGCCACCCTTCTCTAAGTCACTCCAGCTTCATCCCCTACCCCAAAGGTCTCTTAGCCTCACCCTCCTGGGTATTGGTGACTTTCCACCCATGAGAAGGACCATGGAGGTGGAAGCCCCATCTCCTCCCGGCCTGTGCCTTGCCCAGCCCCCTCTCGTTGTTCTAAAATCTTTTTCTGCTCCTTCTTATACCCAGCAGGCTGGGGAGAATCTTGTTAGCCCACATTTCTATGGTGCCGCTTCCCAGAGGGGCCTTGGTTTGAGTGCTTTTGGAAATGTGCCATTTCCGCGAAGCCTGCACAATTACTCAGCATTCATGTGTGCTTCACGCTCCTTGGGCGGGTTTCTTCCTCTCCCCAAATCTGACCTGTCTTGGCAGCAACTTCCCCTTCTGGGCTGGCATAGAATGATGTTTCGAGTCTCAGTTCGACCTCCAGGGAGCCACGGTTCTCCAGGCTTCCCTGGCTATAGGTTGGCATGGAGCCTGGGAGCGCAGTGTCCTGGTGGTTAGAGGAGTGGACACTGACCAGAGGAAGCCTCCTGAGGATCCTGCTTGAGCTGGACTAGGGCACGGTCAGAGCACCTGGAACCCACCCTCCCTCGGCTTCTTCCTGGCTATGGGATCGGGAGCAAGTTACCTCATGTGTCTGAGCCCTAGATTTTCTTCTCACCTGTAAAATAGGGACAGAGTAGAGGAGACAGACCCAGACACCCACCCAGCCCAGGCAGCCCGGAGCCTGGCTGTGGGCTTCCCTGTGCCCGAGGGCAGTGAGCCTGGCACAGGCCCGTGTGGAGGGGTGCAGCAGCTGGAGTCGGGGGAGGAGGCAGGGAGGCTGGAGGTGGACCTGAAAGGGCAAGGCAAGTGTTGTGTGTGCACACTCACCTACACGCTCACACATTGACACATGCTTACATGATCTGACACATTGCATACATGTTCTAGCACACCCAGATCACACTCATATGCACTCTCACGTATTTATTAACTCTCACACAAACTTGTTAAAGAAAACATATACACAACGCCCTCACAAACTCACATATACTCTCATGCACACATGCACCTCCTCACACTTACATGCTTATACACACACACACATGCACACACACATAGTGGCCCAATGAGTAACAGGCAGTCAGGAAGACCCGAGCGTGGAGGCAGAAGCACTGAGAGACCCGGGGAGACAGCCCCTCAGCCCGGCCCTGTGCATGTTGGAAACGGCCAAGGCTGTCAGGGGTCCAACAGTCAGGTGAATGGTAACTGCCACTTGACTTGTCCTGTGGGGATTTGCCAACCATTTTGGTTCCCATGAATCCCCCCTTCCTCCCAATGGCTCTATCTAGGGGTTCGTGCCATGTCGTTACACCACAAGGACACTGAGGCTTGGGGATGCTGGATAATTTGTCCGAGGTCCCAAGGAGCATCAAGGGCAGCACAAAGGCTGGGTTCTTCACTAACAAGGGCTGCTTTTCCTCCTGTGCCACATGTCTCTCTCCTGCAGGTGACATGACCCACACCTCTGGGCCCTGTATGGGACACTTGCGTGTCATGTGCCACATCCTCTCAGGCCACCGGTCCACCCTCTCATTGCTGCAGGTGCACCGTGAGGGCAGCTTGCCTCTCTGCCCAGGCACCCCTGTCCTGCCTCCCTGAGGTTTGCACACACCTGGGAGTACGCAGGAGTGGCCACCCCAACTAGTGACCCTTCACCAATGGGGGGAGAGAAGCAGGTGGGCAAAAATCCCCTCTTCTAGCTCCAGTGGAAAACTTTGAGGTGACTTCTCCAGGGCTCCATCTCCCAGGAGGGTCCCAGAGGGGTGGCTCTCCACTGCCCACCGCAGTGACTGCTCCTTCTCACACCTGGTATTTAACGGCTTTCCTGCCTTCTTTCCCCAGGAATCACTTGCCCAATTAAGCCGCTTGCAGGGGCCCCTGTCTCAGGCTCTGTTTTCAGCTGAAGACCCAAACCGGACTCTCCCGGGACCGGCACCAGGGGAGCCAATGATCTTCGCCCCTCCCACTTCTCTTTCCCCAGGACTCCAGGGTTCTGCTCTGGTCTATTGTTTGCTGGATTCAGGAGCCTCCACATTTCCCCTGGGGGCCAAATCACTCTTGTTTATCCAATAGCTGCTAATTGTCAGCAATCATCTCCAGGCTGAAACCATACAAACAAAAGATGCCTTCAGCCAACAGGTATCCTATCCAAGCAGACCTGGGATAGGGATAAGATGGGGGTCAGGGTACCCTCCAAGGTTCTACCCAAGCCCGTGATTCTGTGTCCACTGCAGGACACATGTCACAGGCAAGCCATCCACATAGCCCCTCATGGTCTTGGGTTGTGTGGGTGCATGCATGTGTGTGTGTTTTAAAGATAGATTTATTGTATCTTCTTTTTTCTTTTTAGAGAGAGGGGAAGGGAGGGAGGGAGAGAGGGAAAGAAGCAGTGATGTGAGAGAGAAACTTCGATAGGTTTCCTCTCATGTGTGCCCTGACCTGGGACCAAACCTGCAACCCAAGCATGTGCCCTGACTAGGAATTGAACTGGCGACCTTTGGCTTTGCAGTATGATGCCAAACCAACTGAGCCACACTGGCCAGGGCATATTTATTGCATCTTTTGATTGCAAAAGCAATGCCTGCCAATCGTCCAGATTACCACAAAACAAAATGGATAGCTTTTTTCCTGATTGTAGTTATTTTTAATTGTCCCTGGGCCAGGACATTTCAACATCAATGAGGCCTGTTGTCCCCCTCCGGTACGGCCAGTGCAATTGTAGAGTGCCATCTCTTCTTAGGGCCATCATCCGCTCTTTCAGTGACTGTTCCGAGTACCCGTTCGGTGCCAGATATTGGAGCAGCAGCTGTGAATGAGACAGATGAGGCTCTCGTGCCTGGCTGCCTGTCTCTAATTAGCTGTGTTTTCTCTGATCTCCTCTGTGGGCAGGACCTTGAGCAGCTCTCTTGCTCTGGACTATTCACTCAGTAGACTCTGGCTCCCAGAAAGGCATAGGGAGGGCTGCCACTGTCCTGAGGGGCTTCCCACATCCACAGGGAAGGGCCGTGCCCACAGCCCAGAATGCACCACAGGGGCGGGAACGTGCTGTGCTAGGTGCTGTCCTGTTGTTGAGCCTTTGTTGGGAGTCGCCTGATCAGATCCTTCCCTCCAGCCCTGAAAGGCCCTGTTTCAGGTCCCCTCTGGCTGCCCCCCTGTACACAGCCGAGGGTCTGTCTTGTCGGTCGATCTAGGGGCCCAGCAGAGCTGGCAGGCATCCTGGGGGCAGGGACTAGGTGGCTCCTCTGGTCTTCTCGGATGCCTGGCCAGGTGGGTGTGCAGTGCATGCTCTGAGGGCAGGCCTGATGAGCAGGTGCCCACAGTAAGGAGAGGAGGCTTGTGAAAGGGCAGGGACTGGAGCAGTGAGGCTGGTGGTCAGGGCAGGAGATCGGGGCTCTCACCAGGTATCTCTGTGTGGAACACCTTCCTTCACAGTGTGCAGGACCAATGGCGGGGCGGGGGTGGGGGGGGGATGGTAGAAGACCCAGCAGGACACCGAAGGGGCCAGGAGCTAAGGGTTGGCATGTGTGCCAGGAAAGCGGAGGACCTCACAATGGGTCAAAGTGGATACCCCTTGGGCCACAGCAGGCCTGAACAGTATTTCTTGGCTCTTTTCCTTCTATTAACACACGTCCCTTTGTTAAACATAAAAATCATGCCTCCTTTAATATCATGCAACAATTCGGAATAAATGTTTGGACTCCAGACCCATTAAAACAATGGGAAAGGTGCTGCTTTTGTTTAAATTATCTTCCTCCCAGATCTGATGTTCAGTCCCCCACGTTTGGAATCGAAGCCCTGACAAGTCTAGGCTGAGGCTGACAGCTTTTCAGAATGAGTGTGAGGGACTGAGGGAAACAGCTGCCTGATGAGCCATTCTCTGAGAATCTGTTCCCACAGGGATGGGAGCTGCTGCCTGAGGTCCTGAATGGGCGCTCAGGCGCTCCAGGAGGCACCTCCATCCAGAGTCTGGATGGCTGAGTTTCTCTCCTCTTGGCCCCATTTCCTCTGCTCTTCCCAAGGGAGCCCATACCCTACTGTCGCTGGCTGTCCTCAGCAATCCCTTACCTCTCTCACAGGCCTTCGTTCCCAAACAACCCACCTCCTTCCTTTCTCTTTATCTGAATTTCTATAGCTTGTAGTTGGCAAGGTGTTCCGTCAAAGCCAAGGAGAGTAATTTATACTAAGGGGTATGAGACTGATAGGCTTAAACCACTCAAAGGAGTATTTGAGTTTTTAAGGAGCGTTGGTAAATTCAAACACATCTCAAAACAGGTGGAATGTGCACGGAAGCTCCTGCAGCACGGTCTTTTCCAGGTCCACGTGCCCCCTGGAACGTGGCTCGGCTGCGGGCGCGTCTGCGGAAAGTTCAGGCCCGGGGCTCGGGCGTTTGGGCTGCCAGAGTGGGCGGGGACACAAGCCCGGCACGCCCGGCCGGGGAGCCGTCGCGAAACCTCAGCCCCGGCCCCTCCGCGCCCGGAAGGAAGCCACTGCGGAGGAGGGGCTGCTGGGGTGCCCCGAGCGCGCCTCACCTGCAGGAGGGCACGGCCCGGGCTTTTATCCTCCGAGAGCGGGCCTGCAGGAGAGGGCGCGGATTCGCCCATCCTTCCCGTCCGCCACCCACCCGGGCGCTTCCACGCAGCGGTCGCCGCCAGCCCGCCGCTGCTGGAGCGCAGGGTCACCGGGACCCCTCCAACTCTCGCCCCGCGCTCTTTCTCACCCTTCTTCCCCGCGCGGGTCGCGGGCCTGGAGCCTGGCGCCTCACCCACACCCCCAAGTCCCGGACGCACTCGCCGAGAGGGCGGCGACTGAGGGGAGGGAGGGGCGCCGCCCGCCTCCAGGGGCCTGGAGCGCGCGTGGCCCCGGAGCCGCCCGCGCCGCACGGGGACTCACAGTGCAGCGCGCCGCGCCCGGACTCGGCTGGCTCCGCTCGGCGCACAGGCGGCAGAGGATGCTGGCGGGCTCCCTCGGCCTCAGCCCGCGCTCCCGCCGGGGAGGGCCCCGGGTGCGCCCCTAGCAGTGCCGCCGCCGCCGCGACCGCCGCGGGGACGAGAGGAGGGGGTCGGGCCGCGCCGCGCACGCCGGCTCCGGCCCGCGAGCCTCAACCACAGAGCCGGGCACCCCGAATTTTCCAGTCCCCGTCGCCGCCGCCTCTTCCTTCCCCCTGCGGCCAGGAGCCTGTGGATGCTGAGAGGCAGCGCTGAGCCTCTCCCGGCGGGATCCGAGGCCTGACCGCGGGGGAGTCGCGCTGCGGCCGGGGGCCATGGGGCTGGCGGGGCGGCGCGGCTGCGCGGGGAGCAGCCCCCGAGTGCGCTGAGCCTTCTGTCCCGCCCTCCGCACGCGTGACCCGGCCCCGCATCCTCGCGGGGACCGGCCGGGACCACGCGGCTCCCGAGTTCCCGCACAGGTAAGCTAAGCGCCAGGGGTATGGCCGGCCTTCCGGAGGGCACGCGCCCCGAGGTGGGGAGTCGGAGTCGCCGAGGGCTGGGTGGGAAAGGAAGTAAACAGAGGGAAGATTCAGGAATCCCCAGGATGGCTCCGGCTGCTTTCTGGCACGTTGAACCGAAGGCGTGGGCCTGGAGGAGATTTCAGTGAGGCAGTCGGGGGCTAAGGGGAGACGTGCCACAGAGAAGAGACCAGAGGTGCGAGGAATGGAGAGGTGGCCAGGCCCCTTGGCGAGCCAGAGGCAGGAAACCGAGTGTTGTGGTGGACCAAGGGTGTGTGCCCGGGGCGGCGGGAGCGTGGGGATGGCGGGAGCAGGCCTGGCCCCACGGCCCCTCGCAGCATCGGTGCTTTTGTGAGCGGTGGGGCGGGCCACAGAGAAAGCACAGGTAGGCAGGAAGAGCCGCTTCTACTTAGAGGTGTCTTTTAAGTTCCAGATGATCGGCGCTTCCTGTGCCCTGGAGACCCGTTCTGCGTTCCTGCCCGAGGTGGCCGGCACTGAGGCTTCCCCAGGTCTCAGAGAGCCCTGCTAGCTGGTGGCCCAAACCAGAGCCTTTCTTCTGTTCCCGGTCCACTTCTCCAGGGCCAGAAGCAGCAGACATCATCCAGGATGCCGAGGAATCAGGGCTTCTCCGACCCCGAGTACTCGGCCGAGTACTCCGCGGAGTACTCCGTCAGCCTGCCTTCCGACCCGGGCCGCGGGATGGGCCGGAGCCATGAAATCTCCGTGCGGAACACGGGGTCCTGCCTCTGCCTGCCTCGCTTCATGCGGCTGACCTTCGTGCCCGAGTCCTTGGAGAACCTGTACCAGACCTACTTCAAAAGGCAGCGCCACGAGACCCTGCTGGTGCTGGTGGTCTTCGCAGCCCTCTTCGACTGCTACGTGGTGGTCATGTGCGCTGTGGTCTTCTCCGCGGACAAGCTGGCTCCCCTTGTGGTGGCCGGGGTAGGGCTGGTGTTGGACGTCATCCTCTTCGTGCTCTGCAAAAAGGGGCTGCTCCCGGACCGGGTCACCCGGAAAGTGGTGCCCTACCTGCTGTGGCTGCTGATAACAGCCCAGGTCTTCTCATACCTGGGCCTGAACTTCACGGGTGCCCACGCAGCCAGCGACACAGTGGGCTGGCAGGCCTTCTTTGTCTTCTCCTACTTCATCACGCTGCCCCTCAGCCTCAGCCCCATCGTAACCATCTCTGTGGTCTCCTGTGTTATGCACACACTGGTCTTGGGGGTCACCGTGGCCCAGCAGCAGCAGTATGGGCTGAAGGGGATGCAGTTGCTGAGAGAGGTGAGTCCCACCTTCACCTTCCATGTCACCCTGGGGCTTCCCCTCCCACCAGCTTGCAGCCCAGGTGGTACCTGTTTTGAAGCTGGGGGCTGCATCCGTGTTTTTTGTTTTGGGTTGGTTTTTTTTTCCCCTTGAGGGCCTCTGGGCTCTCAGCTGCCTGGGCCAGAAGGACCACCTTTCTCTCAACCCCTGGCCCTGCACTAGGGTTTGCCCCTAGGGACTGAAGGATGTCAGGACATTGAGCCTCAGGGCCACCCTGTCACCTGTGTCCAGCTCCAGTGGGTGGCAGGAAGGCCCACCTCGGCCTGGTCTGGAGGCAGTGCTGTCCTGGCCATTCCTTCTCATTGACCTCTGCCAGGAAGACCTCTTGTGGGGAAAGAGGCTCCCTAGGTGTCTGGTCTCTAGCCTGTCACTGGCTAGCTTTGGCAAATGATGGACTTGGGGGGACTCAGTGCCCCTCTGAGTGTCTGCCAGTGCAGTGTGGTTGTTGTCAAGATGTGCCTGGGACACATGGAGGGCTGTTGAGAGGGAAGGTACGATTGTCACAGATCCCAGTCTGCAGCTGGGAGCGTGGTGCCCTGAGCGGTTAGATTATGGGGGGAGTGGTGGTGTCCCCACAGAAGTGCTGTGGGGACACAAACAGGGACAATGGTGCTGGCCATAATGGTGGAGGGCCTGCTAGTTCTGGAAGATGCCTGCTGCTGGAAGAGGAGACTTTTAGCCTCAGCTTCACTAAGGGACAGCCTTGTGGCCCCCGCCCCACCATGTTCCAAGACCCTGGCTAGGTGCTGAGGGGCTGCAGGGACCGGCAGATGTGACTCTCTGCCATCTGAGCTTTGTTATCTGGTGACCCATCTGGGGGACCCCACCGGGCTTAGCATCGATGAATTCTACAGTTGTGTGTCCTGTTTGCTACCTCCTTTTAGACATGGATGGAAAGTGACTGCCCAAGGCCACATGGCTAGTTATGGTAGTCATCTGGCTGGAGGGTCCATGTCTGGATTCCAGTTCCCAATTCTGCTTCCAGTGCTCTTCCTCCGACGTCTTACTGCTGCCTCCATCTCGGCCAAAGCCATTAGCGTTGTCTCCTGGGGCTGAGGACGCAGTCTCTAGGTGCCCAGTGGTGCCGGTGGTGCTGGTGGTGGTTGATGCAAGATGCAAGCGCCCTGTGGGGCCGTCCCATCGCCTCCTAGTTGGTTAGAGGAAAACACAGGTTTTCCTCAGTTTTGTTAACTTTTTCCTAGTTTTGGACCAAGAGTCTTACTGCTTTCCCACCATGGCTCAAAGTTTTGTACCTCTCAGTTCTGCAGGCGCGTGTGAGTTCATGCAGGCATATCAACAGGTCCCTTTGGTTTTCTCACCGTGACATATTCATGTGGGGTGATGACCTGCCATTACTGTCGTGACTTCTGGGTTGGCAGCCTTCAGCTTGTGACTGTGCCCACTGAGGCCTCTGCTGGAAGCTGTCTGGGGAAGAACAGCGAGAGTCACCGCTGTGAGTCTGAGTGGTCAAACTCTGAACTGGTACCGTGGACTGAAGTCACTGCTGGCCCTCTCCTCTCTGCCGGGCCCTGCGCTGCGTGCGTTGCCCGTATGCTTTGCAGTTCATTAAAGGAGCGAAATAGACATTCTTCCCAGTGGAGCCCAGACTCTGAGTCCGTGGTTCCTGGTGTTTCTGGGTGTTGCTGAGAAACAAAAACCCAAACAGATGAGAAAACAGAAAAAGATAGAAAAATAAGTAAATCAAGAATAACCATGTTAGCATCCCAGGAGAGCATGGCCTTGGCATGGAAGCCATGCCCTGGGCATGGCTTTGGGAAGGGCGGGGAGGGGACTCTCAGGGTCTGTTTGGGAGCCTGAGCTATAGAATGCAGGAGGTCCCCACTGTCAGTGGGCTGTGTTCCAGACGTTTCTGAGTCACTTGTTTGGGACTAATGTGACATTTCAAAAGGTGCCTGGGTTCCCAGGCTCACCCACCAAAGCCTTCCTTGTCCCTGCATTTGGTCTCTATGGGCACAGGAGACACTAAGCCCCGTGTGGCCCTGCGTAGTTATGGGGAGAAAACACCTGGATGCGTCTCCTCCAGCTGTGGAGTGAAGTGTCATTCACCTGCTGGCTGCTCCTTTGGGCACCTGTTACCCACTGGGGGCACCATCAAGGATGGGAGGGGCTGAGGCTGGAGCACAGTGACATGAGAACGAGGTGGCCAGAAGGCGCTCCGTCCGCAATTAGGGTGACACCAGGAACTTTCTCCAGGCACCAGCATCTCCCTTCTTTCCTTTTTCCTGCCTCCCAACTCCCCTTTTCTTTCCCTTCTCCCATCACCCGTTGGCTCCAGCCACGGACTCTGTCCCGGGTCAGTGGGGAGGAACCAAGCTTCACAGTAGAAACAAACCCCTTTCCCTGCCATGGTCACAGGCAGCACTGAAGAAGCATTTCCAGTGGCCAAGTTATCTTCCTGTGCCCGCTGCATCCCCCCACCCCTTACTTGGCTCCGTGCAGGAGAGACAGAGGGGACCCAGGGACCTCAGGGCAGCCTGGCATGTCAGAGGCAGGCTGTACAGGGAGGCTCCAATAGAAAGAGCCGCACAGTCAGGGGATGTGGGGTGGGGTGTGGGGCTGGGGGGTTGCTGGGGCTTCATTTATTAATGAATAAATATCACTGAGCACCAGGTATGGGCCTTGTAGCCTGCAGGGCCTGGGCACGAGGGGGTCAGACAATGACAGTCGGAGGCTGTGGTGAAGGGGAACGTGGCCTGGGGCTGAGGTCCTGGGGGGCTTGAGGGACAGGAGGGGTGAGCTGCAGCTGGCAAGGTTTTCCCACCTCCTTCCCCTTGCCTGGGTCCCGGCACCACCAGGCCTTTTAGGGCCCACCTTGCCCTTTACTGCCCCAAACTGCCTCTGGGGTGAGGTGATGAAGTGGCAAGAGGTTGAGGGCAGGACCAGGCAGCAGCTGATGGGAGAGGATGAAGGGGAAGACACAGCCTAGATGGTGGGAACATTCCTGAGGCCAGTGGCTTCTCCTAAGATGCTCACATGTGCTCATATGCACCCATTAGCTCATAGGCCAGCTGAAGGAATGAGTCTGTGGCAAGTTAGGGGTAAGGAACTCCTGGAAAATAGAGCTTTATTCTATAGCAGGAAGGCTGTTTCGGCACCTGAAACATAGCGAGGTTGAGAGGTTTCCCAGGGAGAGTGCATAGAATCAAGAGGGAAGAGGGCTTAGGACCCAACACTAGGGAGCAGCCTGGTGGGGGTGGGGTCCCCAGCATGGAGCATCCAAGCCCTATCCCTGCCTCTGCTTCCTGCCTGGGCGCTTGCTTGTCCCAGGTGGCTTGTGACAGTGGACAGACCATTTGGGAGCAAGAGGCGGCCCTGGTCTGATGGTGTTTGCTTCAGTTTCTTGAGTTGTAGAAACTGAAGACAGGTGTGGGGTCTGGTGCTCACAGTTCTACCCGGTGCACCAGGGTGCAGCCGTGTCACCTTGTTAGCTGGCGGGGAGGGGGCATAATGCGGGGAGGGGCACTTAACATACTGTAAGGCACTATGCAAATGCTAGATATTTGTTTCTTTATTGCTCTTGACCTTGACATTGCTCCATCTCTGACCTTTGAGCTATGAATGAATCAGACCAAGTTTATTTATGACCCCTTTTTTCACCTCTTTTCTTTGTAACCAACTGGCTCTTTTTCCTTCATTTTGGAAGCATTATTTTAAAGAAAGTTTTCAATTATAAAACGCTTTATACTGTTGCAGAGACTTTAGAAACAAAAGAAAAAATGTATCATAATTCTACCATAACCTGTTGTGTGCGTGTGTGTGTGTGTGTGTGTGTGTTCCTTTCTAGTCTTTCCTTTGGAAATTTTCACAAAGCTGTGCATTACCCCTGCTTTTCTTAGCTTTGGATCACGGGCTTTTTTTGTTGTTGTTGCCTCTTGTACGCGGTGCCCGGACCAGGGACCAAACCGGCAACCCAGGCATGTGCCCTCACCTGGAATTGAACCTGCAACCTTTCGGTTCTGGGACAACGCTCCGAACAACTGAGCCTCACTGGCCAGGGCGCCTTTTTTATATTTTAAACTAGTCTTCACAATCACCATTTTTAATGGCTGCATAATGTGATATTGACTAAATGTGCTGTAATGAACTGTTCCTTTTCTGTAGCACATTTGGTTACTTTTACTTAATCATTCATGTACATTTTACGTGTTTATATATAATACTGGCAGGCCCATTGCATCTCTCCCTTCCCCTCCTGACCGTTGTACGTCTGCTGCCTCTTTGTCCCTCTGACTGTTTTCAGCTATTTCATCCACCAAATTTCTCTTTTTGGTTCCTAAGAAGTTTGCTTTGATTAGTAATGAAAGCTTTTCTTTACTTTTCTCTTTCCTCTCTTCAAGAGCGTTTTCTTTGTTGTAAACAAAAATAAAATGACATGTTTCAGAACAAATCCCACCCCACCCTTTACCCTCATTCGAAACCCCAGTGTAAGTGAACTGGACTTGAACTTGGCAAGATTTCCATGGTCGTGGTTTGTTGTTCACATGTCATTTTAAGACGGGTCCTCCTGAATGTAACTTAGTGTCAGCTGAGTCAGATCTGGCAGCGGCAGGTCTGTCACAGCTCCAGCGTGGGCCGCTCAACTGCCCCTGGGAGGCTGAGGTTTTCACCCAAGGGAACTGGGCCCTGGGGAATTGGTCCCCCTGCGCACTTCTTATGAAACTGACCCATAAGCCCAAGGCTTGATCATTCACCTGATGACGGCAGGTGGACCTTACCACCCTCCTGGGGAGGGGGCGACTAGGTCTGTTATTGAGTATGTATTTGCTACAAGTTCCTAAGAAACCAAATCAGTAATTTCCTGAAGGGGAATCTGAGCCACATGCACTGTGTGGTGCTGAGGGTGGTCGTCACCCCAGGCTGGGAGCCCACCCTGCCGCCCCATGGGCTCGTTTTCTGGTGTTGGAGACTCAGCTAGACACAGCCTTCCCTGATGGCCAGGAAAGTGGCATCCATTCTCACTCTCCAGCTCTGATTTTCTAAACTCCTCCACGTGATTACAATTTATCGGTGCAGTATTAAGCACTGTGGAAAACACATTACCCCCACCCCCTAAATTGGGGCTGTGGTTGATACTAGTATGTTGCCATCTCTGGAGACAGATTTAGGATCCTGCCTCTTAATTTCAGTCAAGGGCCTTGTCTCAGACCCAGTGACCTCCACAGTTACAAGAAGGGGCCTTTCTGCCTCGGGAATCCGCAGAAGCGCTGGCTGCCTGGACGTTAGTGTTGGATTTCTTCCTTGCTCCCCCCTCCCCAGCTGCGAGGTCTTAGGGGTGTTCTTTCATCTCTCCATCTTGTCTCTGCCTCTGTGAAGTGGGTTAGTGCAGTGAAGACACGCGTGGACAGATGGCCTTGTGGGGCAGGGCCTGATCCGCAGCTGGCACTAGAAATGCCCACTGTTCTGGCGGTCACTGTCATTGCTGTTGTTATTGGCTCTGATGAGGACGGATCTTAGAAAAGCTTGGGCCAACCCCAAGGGAGGGAAGAGCGGTCCCATGTTCCGGATGTCAGAAGGGCGCCCTGGTTGGGTCTCCTCACATGCATCCCTTCTATTTCTTCTTTGCCGGGCCTTCATGGTATCATTGCCTCGTAAATGTTAGGGAGAATGTCCTTCTCAGATGAAGTTCCCTATGAGGACAAGAATACTTCTGATGCCATTTGCCCCCACACGTCCATCATGGCAGTGGCCAGTCACTTAACGTTTTTCCTTTATTCCTTATTTTGGAGGAATGACTTATGAGCAGATAGCAGTGGGGAGGTCTCCGGAATCGCTAGACTGGGGAATGTCAAACGTATTCTTCCAGGAGGTCAGATGCTGGAGCTGTGTGGAGCGTTTCTGTCACTGTGAATCGAGGGGACTGTGGGACTGTGGGATGTGGCCCCTACTCCCCGGTGGCCTCCTTGTGTTCCTTTTCCCCAGGGTTGGTGGCACACGGCTCAGGACCCTCATCACTGGGGTGGAGAGGATCACGGCACCCACTTGCAGGCGGGGCCACAACCTTCCTGTGGGGTCCAGCACATCCTCTGGTCTTGGCTTCCTTTTCTCCAGGGGCAGGGAGCTCACCTCCTGTCAGAACAGCTCACCTGGTTTGAGGACTGTTAAAACCGGTTTCAATAACATGGACATAGGTCTTTAAAGCACTTGTTACGTCATTTAGTCCTCACAGCCACTCCGAGAGTGGGTCTTCCTGTCCCAGGCAGAACGCAGAGGAGGGACCCAGATGTGGTGCCTGGGTCAGGCAGTGAGGATGCAGGCGGGCCGGTCTCCGGCAGGTCCTCCAGGTCCCAAGCAGTGAAAACCCTCTCATCTGGCAAGACTGAGAAAGGTAGTCGGTCAGTTAATGCAAAAGGTTAACCCGTTGTGGAAGTGCCCACACAGCTGTGTCAAAACACAGAACAGCCCTCCCCAAAGAGTGAGTCTTCCTGTGCCTTTAAAAAGGGAACAGAAACCGAGTGCGAGGTGGTGGTAAACCAATGTCCCCCAGCACAGTGCGGGGAGAGCTGCGGTGCCTTCGACCCCCCTGGGGCCCCGGGGGACTCTGGGGACGATGAAAGTATCCCGCATCGGGACGGCGGATACAGTCACATGGCTGTGTACATCTGTCAACACTCATGGAAACAGACGCTTGAAGACGGTGTTTTTAATTACATGCAAACTCTAACTCAACAGAGATTTTTTTTAAAAAGTCAGTAAAATCCAGGAATCACACCAAAGAACAGCATATACATCTCTACATTTATATGCTTTTCAAGTAACTTATTTTAACTGAAGGCATTTAGCTCCGCAGTCCTGCTCATCCTGGGTTGAAGCAGACGCTCTGTCCTCTGCGTCCGGGCACCCTGGTACTCCCTGTGGCCTTTTGTAGTTAGGACGTGTCGTCTGCCATTTCCAGTTTTCTTCAAGGGGAGGGACAATTAAAAGTCGCTTGGAAATAATCTGGGTGGAGAATCCTAGATTTTTATGGCTCTTCTCTTTTTGGCTAAATTTTCACTGTTGTCTTGCCCACTCCCGATTCAACAGTAGTTTCTTTTAGCTACACTTATCGAAAGTTTCCAAAATACTCATTTTACTTTTCTTAGAAATAACAACTGTCCTTATTTCACACTCATATTTTACCGGTTGAGGTCATCTTTAATTAAATTGTGTGAATATAATACCATGAAAACCTCAATTGATGCAGCAGGTTTAGCTGACTCCTGGGAAACACTCCAGAAGTTGGAGCAGCAACGCAGGGTAGCCCTAGAGAGGGTCCTGCCCGCAGTGCGTGCGAGGCCAGTAGGCTTGTCAGTGGGACAGAGGCCTGGACTCACCTGGAGCATCGGTTTGGAGAGCTTCAGCGCTGTCCTGTACTCCTCTCCGTTCTCTTCGGGCCCCATCCTGCTGCTTCTCAGTGGCCGTTCCTGGTTCTAGTTTATCCAGACGAAGTAGCACATCTGCCTCCTGTCTTCTCCCCAGCAGCCCTCTCAGGATCTGCATTCAGCCGCCTTACTCTCCCTTAGTCTCCTTTCATCCCAGACCATCTCACTTTTTCAAGAAGTCCTTAGGTGGGGAGCTTTCTAGAGCTCAGTCACCCTGGGCACCTCCTCTGGCTGCACAGTGAGACACGTGGTGCCTGGAGAGTCTTCTCCTGTTTTGCATCCTGCCCCTGCCCCCACCCCCGCCTTCTGCCCTAAGAACCCTGTCCATCCTGCCTTGTTGCAGACACGCATGCTGGAGGCATACATTCTACAGCTATAACTTAAGATTTGGTAGGGAGGGTGGCTTCCACCCCTGGGCCTTCGTGAAACAATTATCGTGTGCAGAAACATTCAGGTTAATACAGAGCAGCCCGCTGCTGCCTCCGTGGCAGGCCAGCTCTGTAGAGGCTGGTGGTGGAAGGTACCCTGACCTTGCAGGACGTGCTCTGTAAGGTGGTGGGCTGGGGCAGAGGAGTCCCCTTTGCAGGGACCATTCCAGACACTGCTGCTCGTGGCCGGAGGCAGCCTGCTGACCGCGCCGAGCCCTCCACAGCCCACACACTCTCATGCTGTCTCCCTTCCCTTGTGGCTTCTGTGTCCCCGCTGCCCTGCCAGAGCAGCCAGGATCAGCACGATTGTCAAATCAACAATTTGACACGTCCCGTTCTTTGTCTTCTTTTCTCACAAGGATGCTGTATTTGTTGTTGATGACATAACACATGACATTTCATCTGTGTGCCTGTTGGTGGACATCTAGTTTCCATCCGCCTGCTAATTCGTCTTTCACTCAGCCAACCACGAAGGACTCTGGCCACAGACCTGCGCAGGTTGCTGGGTACCAGGGACATGGAGACAAGCAGCTGGGGCCCTGCCTGCACAGGGGAGGCCCAGCGTGATTTATGTCGTCCTTAAGAAAAAATTATTATCCAGATTCGGGCCAGCTACAGAGCAGTCCCTCCATAAATTTTTGTTGAATGTTGATGCATGAATTATGATTAGGTCGAACCACATGAAGTTGCCGATGTTCAACTACTTTCAATGTGCAAAACATGGCAATTTCCTTTCATATGATTCAATCTGTTATAAAAGTGACAAAACATGCTCAAAGGTATAGGAAAATGTGATCCGCGTATTACCCCCCGAGGATACCTCCTGTTGACTTCGGGCCCCTTTCTGCAGGTAGATGGGAAGACTGGCTTTTCTTCTCTGTCAGGCAAGTGCTTGTGGTAAGAATAAGTCAACCCGGGTGGCAGTGGAAGGTGTAAAAGTGAACCCCCCACCCCCACCCCCTGCTCCCCTTCTTGTAGGCAACTCTTGCCAAGTGTTTGGGGTGTATACCTCCAGAGTGCTTTCTGTTAATTTGCATATCTATGTGACTATATGCATATTCAGGACTGAGAGATGATTTATGTAAGTTTCCTCCAATCAACGAAGCAAACCTCTCAGCACTGCCGCCTACACTACACGTTCCTCTCTGGGAACCAGTGTCCTCTCAAAGTGCTCAGGTCACCTGCAGCCCTTTCTTCCTTCAGCCAGGCTCCCACTCCAGGTCCACGCTGGTGGCCTCTCCTGTTCGGCTGCGGCCGCTCCTTGACCTGGGGAGCAGCCAGGCTGGTGGTGAGCTGCTCCTTTGGGTCCCACCGGGCAGGAGGCCCGACGGCAGAGGTGACGGGCGGACAGCAGCAGCCTGGCCCAGAGCACGGAGCTGCTGTTAGGTCTGGCGCCTGCTGCGTCTCTGGCCTGAGTGCGTGGTTTGTTCATCGGGAATCTTGAAGTCATCTGGGTCACTCACGCCAGCTCACAGGGCAGCAGAAAGAAGGAGGCAGAGAGAAGGAGGGAAAGCAGGCCAGGGGCGGGGTGGCCAGGGCTCCAGGCGGCTCAGTGAACCCCACGAGCCTCTGTGGGAGGGTTAGGGCTGCATTTGTCCACGTCCCTGCCAGCGCTGACACTTTCTGTGTTTCTGATATTTCCTGTTTCATCGTTATTTTGTCAGCAAACAGGAGTTGAGCTCAAACTCAGCTCTTCTGTGGGTGCCCCGGGGTGTCGGGCAAACACTGGATCTCGCCAAGCGTGGTTCCTCCTCCACAGGTACGGATGGCAGAGGAGCACGTAGCCCAGCGAGTAAGAGCCAGGTTCAGGGTCAGACGCCGGGGCTCGAGCTGGATCTGCCCCTCCAGCTCTGTGAGCTTGGTCAAGGTGCTGAGCCTGCTCCATCCTTTGAGACCAAGACTCTGAACGAGCCTCTGGAGGTGAGGCTCTGAGACTAGTGCTGGCCTTGTGAGTTGGCTGTGACGATGATGAGGATGCCAGCTGTACAAGGTTGAGGTGAAGAATGGGCGAGACAGTGAGTAAAAGCACTTTGTCAGCCGCAAAGCCCCATTCAAGTGCGAGCATACTATTGTTATATGTTTATTGGTAACTATGTAAACTCCCCAAGTGCATCTCCATTGGCTGGTGCCAGGCTGCATTTTGGTTGAGTGGAATTTACAAATCTAGTGAGTCGGAGTTTATATCTAAGAGGATCTTGTTTCTGTGACCTGCTGTCCCCTTCTGCCTGCACTGCTTCTGCCAGGAGGGACGACCTTGGAGATCTGAGTGTTTCCAGAGGCGATACTGAGGCCCACAGGGGAAGTGACTTGCCCAAGATCACAGAGTGACACAGTGTCAAAGCCTCAGGCCCGTGTTCTTCTAACCCCTAAAAGCGAGAGCTGATAACTTCGGGACACCGCTGGCTTGTGTGGAGCAGGTGACAGGTACAGGAAGTAGAAAGGAGACCAAGGGTCTGTTCAGGAGTATCCTGTGGGCATTGGAGGCTAGTGGCATTGGGATATGGGATGACAGGCGTGAGGGAGGGACCGGCGGGGTGGCAGGAGAAATCTGTTCAGGCAGGAGGCCCTCGAGTGTGTGGTTGTGCGGGAAGGACGATAAGAAGGGGAGGTGGGGCCAAAGGGAGGATGGGGACAGAGTGGGGTGCTCGCAGGGGGTGGTCTGCAGTTCTGTGGCTGAAAGGGTTTGGGGAGGGGGCAGGTGAATGCGGGAGGGCCTCCGGCTTCAGACCTGCTGCTGCTGAGCGGCTTCCGATTGCTTTTGTTCTCCAAACCTTGGGAGTTCTGTTTGCCTCCCTCGGGCCTCTCAGGCCTCCCTAGGCCAGGGCTCTGTTCCCTGAGACCTGAGGCTGGGAGCTGTGTGGGTTTCCTGCTCCCTGGCTTTAGGAGGAAGAAGGAAGTCAGAGGATAGTATGTTTTTTCCCCCAACTCTTTTTAAAAAAATTTTTTTAAATGTTTTTCATTGAATTTTGGGGTGACATTGATTAATGAAATTGCATAGGTTTCAGGGGTACAATTCTGTAATATACCATCTGTATTGTTTATCCACTACCCCAAGCCGAGTCTCCTCCCATCACCGTTGTCACCCTTTACCCTCTCGAATGCCCCCCTGCCCCTCCCTCTGGTCGTCACCACACTCTCCCGGCGCTTGAGAAGCTGCACTGATAGGCTGGTCCGGGAGTGAGTGCCCTTGGAGGGGATTCCCTCTGGCTCGGACTCACTGACCTAATCGGCTGTGTGGCTCACTTTTCCTTTTGGAAAAAGGAGAGATGCTGCCTGACTCACTCCTTCTGTGCGCTCAACTTCTCCTTCCAGAAAGCGTCTCAAAGGCACATTGGAATATAGTCATCGCTCTCCCCCCATCACAGAGACTGAGGGGCCAGTGTCTTTCTTCGGGGTCTGAGGGAGGGGCTCATTTTAAGATGACTGAAAGGACACCCTGAAGCCCTCAAGGGGCCACCGCGACACGCAAGACCTGTGAGAGCACAGAGAAAAAAATGTCATTCTGCCTTGGTCAGGAAAGGCCTCCTGGAGGAGGCAGCATGGAGTGGGGCCGTAAGGGGCAAATCGGATTTTGAGCACTAGGTGGGCAAGGAGGGGCAGAGGTGACAGCGGTGCATAGTGGTCGGGGGTGTGAACGTGGACATGTTGACAGAGAGCCTTTGGCTGGAGTCCTGCATGTACGAGATGGTAAAAGAGAAGGCTGGAAGGGAATTTGGGGTCCAAAACGGAGGACCTAGAAGGCTCCTGGAGATTGCTTTGACTGCATTTTGTGGGCGTTGGGGAGCAGTGGAGTCCCAGGAGAAAAGATCGCACAGAAAAAATATTTGAAGTAATAATGGCAGGAAAATTTGCAAATTTGGTGAAAATCATAAATCCCACAGTTCAAGAATCACACCAGTGTGGTGTGAAGAGTCACACCAAGGCACATTATAATTGGATTGCTTACCACGAGCAACAAGGAGAGACAACCAGAAAGAAGGGAAAAAAGACCCAGAGAGGGACAAGGATAAGAGTGATGACAGATGTCTGGTCAGAGATCATCTAAGCAAGAACACAGTAGAGCTAAAAAATGAAACTAGTCCCTCTAGAATTCTATACCCAACGAAATTGTACATCAAAAGAAGGGGAGATAAAGACCTTTTTGGTAGACAAGCCGAGGTTGAGAGAATCCATCACTAGCAGACCTGCACCATGGAAAATGTTAAAGAAAGTTTTTCAGGCATAAGAAAAATGACACTGGACAGAAATGTGGACCGCGCATAGGGGTGAAGAGCCCCCTAAATGGTAAATATGCATGAAAATGTGAGTTATTTATTTCTCGTTCTTAATCTCTTTAAGACTGTCTAGAGCAAAAATATAAATAATATACTCTGGAGTTTATAACATAGAGGCAAAGTGATGGCAAGAATAGAGCAAGGGAGGGGGGAGGCATGAAAGTATGCTGTCGTAATTTTCTTATGCTGTGTACAAAGCAATAATATTGGGCGCAGACTGTATGAAGGTAAAGCTGTCTGTTATAAATTCCAGGGCAACAACCATCAGAAAGCATAACAAAGAAGTGTGTCACATGAGCCAATAATGGAGACAAAGCAGAAGGATAAAAAGAATCAAAAGATGGCAGGAAAAGGGGGGAAAGTAACAAAGAGCAAGTGAGACACATAGAAATCCAGATGATAGTATTAAATTCAGCCATATTGATAATGAATGTAGTGATACCGTGAGTCCATTTAATAGGTAGATACTGTCAGATGTATAACAAAGCAAGAGCCAGCTAGAAGTTATGAAGAAACCCATGTAATGTGTGAAGCCACAATAGATTAAAAGTAAAAGGTTGGAGCCCTGACTGGTGTGACTCAATGGGTTGAGCATTGTCCCGCAAACCGAAAGGTCACCTGTTCAATCCCGGCGAGGCCACATGCCTGAGCTGTGGGCCAGGTCCCTAGTTAGGGGCGTGCAAGAGGTAACGGATCGATGTTTCTCTTGCACATCAATGTTTCTCTCACTGTCTTTCTCCTTCCCTTCCCCTCTCTCTAAAAATAAATAAACAAAACCTTTAAAAATTGTCATTACCTCCTTTACAGAAAAGTAAAAGGATGGGAAAAGATACTTCATGCAAATACTAATCAGAAGGAAGTCGGGGTGGCTGACGACACCACGATCAGACAGCGCAGACGTGGGAATAAGGAGCATTACCAGGGACAGACAGACAGACAGGCTCTCGGAGGGGCTGCTGATGGTCCAGGTGAGGGCAATGACAGGAGACTTCAGATTTCCCTGTAAAGAGACTCATTACAGAAAGATTACAGGGTTAAAAGAAGAAAACAGAAAGTACCCTAAACCCCCCTCCCTCAGAAGATAGCTACTGTCGACATTTTGGTGTTTCCACTCTGGTTCTATTTGGTTTCTGTGAAAATAAATTCTGAGTGTGGCTGCCTATTTCACCCTTTTCTCTTCGTGATTTACCTCGCGCTTATTTCCTCTTGAAGAAGCGGAGTGGGGGGTGTGCCACTCGTGTGTGGACCGTCAGGGAAGGCCCTGAAGCAGGCAGGGCTTAGCTAGGTTTTGAGGGAAGGGTAGAAGGTGACGGGGGGTGGCAGTGCAGGGGGTATTTCAGGTGGGGGTGCTTCTCACACTGGGGGGTACAGGGGTGTGTTTGCCAGGTGCGGCTGAAGCCTCGGTGCCCATGGCGGTGGCATTGCCGTTTCCCCTTCCTCGCTCGGGCTCTCCCTTCCTCCTTTCCCACGTCCTCCATTTATTCGTTCCTTCACTCAGTAGTCAGCGGGCGCCTCCTGTGCGCCATGCGTTGGTAGAGTGCTGTGGACACCACGGTGACTGGAATAGATTTTGTCCCTGCCCTAGTGGAGCGTATAATGTAATGGACAGACACAGCTGTTCTACTTAAAGGCAAACGTTTTTCAGTGTTTAAAAATAGTACCACAAACATGGATTTTTATGGCACAGAATGCAGCATCCACGCGCACCAGCACGGTGAGAGATGAGGCTTCCTCCCCAGGTATTTGAGTGGAAAGACGGTCACTCTCCACGACTGGGCTGTGCCGTGGGCTGCGGCCAGGAGGGCCTGCTGGGTGACCCTCGGGGGCCATCGGCATGGCCAGTGGGACTGGTTTACACCAGGGAATTGTGGGAGGTGTTCAGAGAAGTTCAGGGGGCCGGAGTGTGTAGGACCTCGAGGGCCAGAATGGGGATTTTGAACTTGGCCTTTGGACAGTCGCAGCTGTGGGGGTGTTTTGAGCAGAGGGTAGTACTTGCAAAAAGATACTTTTGGAAGATTCATGTGGTACCAGGGGGTTCGTTGGTGGGACCAGAGAGTGCCCAGCCCTGTGTGTGGGGAGGGTTTGGGCCAGGCGGTGGCAGGAAGAATGATGAGGAGGAAGACCCGGAGGCGTTTGTCCAGAAAGAGGGGATGAATGGACGGCCACTGCAGGAGCAGAAGGAGCACCAGCGCGGTGGGGAGGACGGGCTGGTGAGGTCTGGGCGTCCAGCAGGTTACTGAGGGTGTACACGGTGGTGGGTGCTGTTCTAGGTATCTGGGGTGCACAGCAGGGAGATGAGGTCCCATCCTCGGCTGGCAGAAATGGACCTCAGGTCAGGGCTGATTGGAGGAGACCCAGACAAGCTAGGGTATTCCCACCAACCCCCAGCTGCACGAGGAGTCACCTGGGAGCCTTTAATGGAGCCAGTGTCTGACCCCTGGATTCACTGTTTTGGGTGCACCCCAGACACAGATCCCAGGTCATTCTAAGGTGCAGTCAGGGCACACCCGGGTGGCACTGATTAAAAGCTATTGTGGCTGAAAAACTGAAGTTTCGGAGAGGTGGCAGTTTGCCAGGACTTTGAATCCGGGGACCTGAATCTCCCGATGTGACATGCGACTAAGATGGTGTCTTGAGAAGACTGGCCCATGGCCGACCAGGCCCTCCCTGCCCCATCTCTCTGGTTATGACCGTGTGTTGCTTTGCCAAGAGTTCGGGGGCAAGAGGAGAAAGGGTTGGGGCCATGAGAAGGAAACTTGGAAAAGGAGTTAAAATCTGAGTGGAAAGTCAGGGACCTGGATTAACTGCAGGGCACACAGGACAGCAGCAACAGACGGAAACCAGTGGCCGTGGCTTTGACTGCTGGGAGAGATGCTGACCGGACAGAGGAAACCAGTGAGGCGGTGCTGTGCCTCGGGCTGAGGGTGAACCATGGATCGGAAGGTTACTAGAAAAGGAAAGAGAAGAGATGGATGGAAGAAAAACAGGCAGTGGGCACAGAGAGGTGACCTCAACTTCTGAAGCGACCACACACATTCACAGTTTGGTTTAAAGAACCAAGTAGGTTGGAGATTCTTGGCTTTGTCTTTCCACACATTGCGTACCACGTAGAAATCTCTAAGACATACGCCAGGGACCGCACGTTTTGGGGCAAGCTGCATGTTATTTAAATCATCATAACCACAGATCATCTCCAGAATCGTCAAAACAGTCATCTGCATCTTCGATCTCACTAGGAATATCTGATAAATTATCGTTAAATACTTCCGGAAGTGTATCAGTTTCGTTGGTTTCCTTCCTTTTTCTGAGAGGGGACATTTCTAAAAGTGCCAGGAACTTGAAGAGGAAGACTATTCGAATGACCAAAATACAATGTAATTGCAATGCTTTATGGGTTCGGGCAATTATATAGTTTTTCGTAGATTGACCTGCACGGTTTCCACCAATGAGATCGCTTCATTCGATGTGGACAAGACAGTGTGTGGACATCTAAGGTCCATAACAGATGGCGCGTGAAAAACGAGAAAACTCGTGAGCGTTCTTTAACAGATGGTGCGCGAACCACGCGAAAACTCGTGAGCGGTATGCAATGTGATAATGTTCATTATCCTCCCTAGCACAGCGACTGGAAGAGCAGAGCCCGGGGTCTCCACTGGCAGGTGGGGACCCGGAGACCTCCATTCTGCACGTCTTCCCCGTGGACACTTGGAGCGCCTGCCTCAGAGACACTGACCTACAGAAACAGCAGCTAAGGGCTCAGCATTGAAGGGCTGAGTCAGAACCCATGAGTGAAAAAAATCCCCATGTCCCTGGGCTGGTCTGAGAGCTGCAGCAAGGAGAGACAGCTGAGTCATTCTGTGGAAGCAGCAAGGGAGAGAAGAAAGGGGATTGAATTCCCAGGAAGCAAGCCCAGATTCAGGAGAGGAGGGCACCTGGCTGACGTCTGCGCTGTGTCCACACAAAATTTCACTCGTGAAGTCAGAGTCACCTGAAAAGGGGAGGCGGGCGTCTGGGGCACCAGGTGCGCCCTGCTCCGCGGGTACATACCTGGGCGAGGGCTTCGTGTAAGCAGTGGTTCCCTTCACGATCTCCTTGCTTAGTCTGCGTGGCAAGGGTGTTTCTGGAATTCTGGAGATGCCTGTCCGCAGATGAGTATGTTCTTCCTCCAGGCTGGTGCGTTTGTTCTCGCGTTCACGCCAGAGTCAGTTCCAGAAAGTGAGGGTCTGCACGCTAAGGGCAGCCAGCAGTGTCGCTCAGAGGCGAGACCCCTTGTCGTCCCAGCGGGCCCCCCCGCCAACGCACAGTTCCTTATCTCTTGCTTTTACTTCATGTAACATTGGGCATCAGTTAGAAGTTGGTTTAAATTTCCTGTACTGTCCAGAACCCATACGTTGAAATGTATGTGTGAGCCCTGGCCGGGTGGCTCCGTTGGTAGGAGTGTCGTCCCAAACGCCAAAGTGTGACAGGGTTGATTCCCAGTCCGGGCGCGTAGGGGAGGCAGCTGATCCATGTTTCTCTCTCACATCTCTCTCTCTCTCCCTCTCTCCGCCCCCCTTTTCTAAAATCAATAAACATATCTTTGGATGAGGATTTTTTAAAAAATGCAAAAATAAAATGTGTGTGTGAAAACCTACAGTTGAGTGTGTGCACCTCAAGTTTTACCTACCCCCTGTTGGGGCCTTTGCCACCTTAACCCCTGTCCCTCAGAGTCAGTCTGTGCCTCCTCAGTTTCTGGCAGGTTCTGTATCCCCCGTAGATTTGAGCTCTTTGAGGTCCTTTTCCACTCTCCAGGACCGGCATGGGGCCCGCCACTCACCGAGGACTCAGTAGGGTTGAGTTCCACAGAAAAGATCTAAAAGCAAACATGATTAAATATTTTAAAATAGAGCCTTTTCAGTACACTTGGAATGGTTTGGCCAGCAGAAAAGGACCAAGGTGACTGACTAACGGGCTCACATCAAAAGGAGAAGATACCCCGGCTGCAGCCTAGTGTTTTCCGTCCCCGTCCCCGTCGTGAAGCCGTGGGAGGCCAGGGGGAGCGTTTGATGCATTTTGTGGTTACTAATCATCGGGGCTAACAGACCTTTGTGAGAATCTGGTAAAAGCAATGGGCTTCCCAGAAAAGGGCAGAACAAAATCTTGCCCCTCACTGGAGGGGTTCACTGACTCTCCCACCCCTCGCCCACAGACTTGTGAATAGTGCCCCGGTCAGTGCGCCGTGCTAGATGTGAGCTGTTCGTCCCCGCCTCTCCTCCTGCAGGGAGATGATCTCTGGTTTTACTGTGATTCAGGGGCCTTCTTTCCATCGTGGGTGCATTTACCCAGCTCCCATATCCTCACCCTCGATGAATGTCCCTAGCCTTCTCCTCTTAGCCCACAAGCTCCACCATTGATAAAAAATAAGTACATCTGCCTGTTGACCTCTTGGTCCTCAGAGTTCATTATTCTTCAACACACAGCTGAGCAAAGTTTCTTGTGACGAATCCTCACTGAAAAGGAAGAAGGCGTTCTCCGTGGGGTTTCTCAGCCTCGAGTCGGTTGACATGTGGGGCTGAGAATTCTTTTTTGTGGGGACTGTGCTGTGCCAGGGCCGGGGGCTGTGAATGTGAGAGAGACCCCCGGACCTCAGGGCGTACCGAGTCTTAGGTACAGGGTCCTGCAGAATACGGCCTGCTTGAGTGTGGTTGGTAGGGTATTAACACGGGTGTAATCATTTATAGTTTTAACTTGAACTCTTCACTTACAGTGTCATATGGTGTACATGAGTGTGATGTCATGTTACGGAATGACATGCTTGTGATTTTGTAATAAAAGATTTTGTAATAAAAACAGGGGTGTTAGTTGTGCCGAGCCCTGTATATGCAGCTGCATCAGGAGATGGGGGGGTGAGGTTGTCTCACAGAAAAGAGGTGAGTGTCCTAGGGCCGCTGCACCAGTGTGTTCTCCATCCAGGGTGCTCTTCGGGTGTTTTGCATGCCTGAGTCTTTTTGGCCATTTATTTCTCAGTCTAAGTGGCGCTGCTTCACGGAGACCTGCCCCGTCTGCCTGTAGTCATCACTGGTTTGCACCGACGCTGCGTGACAAACCTGAACTCAAGGACTCACAAGCGCATGTTGCTTCCTCGCACGTCTGGGACTCGGCGGGGGTGTGGGGCTCTGGGCTGCGGCCTGGGTTTAGTCTGGCCCCATTGGTCTGTCCTGCTGCTCCCGTGAGCTTCGGGGCACACACCACTCTCATGGCGACAGCGGAGGAGCAGCAGGAAGAGCAGAAAGCCGCTCACGTCACGGGCATCAGACACACACGGCCCAGGCCAGCAGCAGGGAGGACACCTCACTCTCCGCGAGGCCGCGGCAGGCGTGTGGCTGTGCGGTGTCACCTCCGCAGGGCGCGAAGGCTGGGGACCGACGGTTTCCCTCGTCCCCGGTCTGCAGCCGCTAGCTGCCCACGTCATTGTTTCTGCTCTCTGCCTTAGCTCTGATGTGCTCGTTGGTGAATCCTTTGTTTCTCGTTGTCTGCTGTTACCTGAACACCAGCTTCACGACAGCAGGGACTTTTTCTGCCTGTTCATTGCTCAGTGCCAAGCCCCTGTCTGGCACAGGGTGGGCACTCACTAAATCTTTGAGCAAACAAATGAACAAATGAGTGGTTACTTTTGGGCAACCAGGGAGGCGTGTTGGAGCTGGATCCTGAAATTGTAGCAACAACTAACGTCCTGGGTGGTGAGTAAGGCCAGGAGTTTGCTGTGTGCGTGCGTGACCTAGGTTAAGTCAGGGCATCATCACAGCTCGTGGCCCTGCACAGGTGGGGGCAGGGCCGATGTTTGGGTGGGAGCTGTAGAGCCCATCCTGTTAGAGGACTGGAAGGCGGCCAGGGGAAGGGGAGCCGGGTGGGCGGCAGCCAGGTGCGAGACCCAGCGGTGACACTGGAGCCCCGTGGCCAGAGCTGGTGTGTTCCACGTCTCTGGGGGAGCCTCACGTCAGTCTGCAGGGTGGTGTCCCTGGGGTGTGAGCACAGACTGAGAGGCTGCCCTGGCAACCGAGCTGATCATGAGGGACCTCATGTCATGGTCAGCCTGGCTGGATGTCCGTCCCAGAAGCCATCCTTGCTGCAAGAGAGGCGGGACACTGACCATCTGGTAGCAGAGGCATGCCCAGGCTGTCAGACAAGTAAGCAGCTTCAGGAGGTCCTTCTGTTCTGAGGCGCATTGGGGCCCTGCCCAGCCTGGAAGGGGCAGGTCAGCGGCGCTGGTAGTGATGCTAGAGTTTGTGCCAGGGCAGCACAAGAGAGTCCCCCTTCTGTCTGCAGACCTCCCTGCCTGCTTAGATGCTCCGGTCCTCGCTGGATTCTTTGCCACTCCCCACCCCAGCCTCGGGCTCTGCCTGCTTCTGCTGACCTCCTCATAGCTCAGCCAAGGAGATGGCAGTATAGGGAAGGAGCCTGGGTGGGTGCTTGGGTGCTGTGCTTCTCAGCTGGGCAGGAAAGCACAGTGGACCTGCCCGAGGCGCACGTGCCCACCAGTCAGGCTGGCTTCTGATGGTCAGTGCCCTGAGCTGGCGTGGTTTTTTTTTTTTTAATATCTTGAAATGAAAACTCTGTGCTTATTGGGAGAAAGCACATAATAAGAAGGAGACCAGGTTCCAGTCTCAGCCCTGCTGTGGTAGCCACGGGCTCATATGCCGGTTTCTCTGGGCTTCTGGTCTCTTCTGCAAGATGAGACTAAAACAGCGTGGCTTGTGACAAATAAGATAATGAAACCTCTTACAAAACCTCACTAAAGTAGTAGTATTGGTACTAATTTGCTTTCTCCCCTCTGGAGGAAAAGAAAGAAAGAAAACTCTAGGAATATTTGGTCCAAGCCCTGTGCCAGGTCGTGTGACCAACAGTCTCTCTCTTAACCTCATGGGGACACCGTCAGGGCTACTGAGAGGATGAGGCAGCCACGGCTCCGAGCGGTTAGGTGACTTGCTGCAGGCCATGCGGCCTGCTGGCAGGGTGCACAGCCTCTGTGACCACATAGCCTGGCCTGTTTCTGGGACGCGTCCACCACCAGGAGGACCCTCTGAGGGTCTGCAGCGACCACGGCTCCCGGGTGGGGGCCACTGCGTGGTGGTCGCCGGAGGCTCGGCCCAGGGAGGCTGGCGCCTGCTTGGGGTGCCGTCTCCCTGTGGCTTCCTGTGCTGCAGCACCTTGGAGATTTTTTCCAAAACATTCAAGTTTGTTTTCGTGAACAGAGACGTCAGCATGGCCTTCCCTCAGCAGCGGAGCGTCACGATGTCTCTGAGGGCGGCCGACGTTGACACCGACACCCCAGAGCTGCTCTCTCCCCCTCGGTCCCTTCTCCCTGGTTCCGGAGTGTTCTGGAATCTGCAGGCTGGAATGAGGCTATGTGGGGAGAGGTCAGCCTGGGCACTTGAGCCGCCAGCCTGTCCCTGGTGGGTGACCACCCTCTTGAAGCCCTGCTTGGAGTGGCCCGTGTCCCCATGGGCTGTAGCGGCCGGGCAGGATGTGGTGATTCATCCGATTCCGAGAGGAAGGGTTTTGTGAAGGAATTTTCTCACGGTTGCATGGCCGAGCCTGGGGTATTAAAAATACTCTTTCTGGCTGTCGTGGGTTGGGTGAAGCTTGAGTCTGGATGTTTACCCACTTGGGAGATTTGTTCATTTTATTCATTATTTTTTAAATCTTGTGTTAAAAAAAGTTTTCGTTTTGAAGTAAGACTGCTGCCCAGTCTGAAGGAGGCTTCGGGGGTGAGAAGAGGGGACCTCGGTGGCATCCCAGAGCAGGGCTTCTCAGCCTTGTTGGTGCGGGGCGGCCACCCGAGTTTCAAGTCTGGGCCGACACCAGGAGCCCCTCCTCCCCGCTCCTCCACTCACTCCCAAGCCTGCCTCCCCAGAGCCGGCCCCTGTGTCCTGGCCAGAGGTCTCCTTGGCTTGGCAGCATCGCCCTGTGAGATTCAGGCCCTGGACTTGGCGGCCGAGGACAGCCCATAGGGCCCTCTCTTCCTGCCCGGGGGGTTGCTGAGCTCCTTCGGGCCCTGTGGCCGTGGCTGCGTGGGAGACACCTGGGGGTCCTTCCCTCAGCTGAGGCAAGTTTAGATATTTGGGGGAGCTCTAAGTAACCCAAGGTCTGGGACCTTCTGAGAGAAATGTCTAGAAACAGATGAGCTCGCTGGGAGGCTGGGAGGGAGTTCTCTGGCATGGGTGGGGCCTGCAAGACCCATGTCACTCTCCAGTGTGCAGCCCACACGCAGCCTTTTGCCTCCACTTCCCTGTAGCCGAGAGCACGGCTGGGGAGGGAACAGGACTCTGTGACTCAGCTGTGCAGGGGACAGTATGGCCATCCTGGAAACTGACCCACCCCCCTTCCCTCCAGCCTTCTTCCCCTGGCCTCTCTGCACCAGGTCGCCTCCTGTTCCAACCTCTGCCCTCAGAGGTTAGGTCGGACAAGGACCAGACAGTGTCAACACTGCAGGAAGCTTCACGATGAGTCAGTCCCCCCTCAGCTCCTCTGTGATGAAACTGGCGCTCAGGGCGTTTGACTTGGCAGGTCCCCAGCTGGCGGGGACAGCACCGCAGACCGGGCCTCTGTTGAGTTGATTTCTCACACTGTGCACATGTATGAGTGCACGGCGAAAGTGGATTTTGGTTTTGAATGTGTGCCGTTCAATGAAAGGGATGCCGTCCTGCACAGGTGACCCCCAGGCATGGACCAAACCTGCGTCCGGCTACACTCTGTGGGTTAGCGCTGTGGGTGGCGTTTGGTTTGAGACTTCCTGCCATCCTTGTGCCCTGGCAGCATGCGCAGCAGGTTTGGGTTTCTGAGGTGGACACCTGATGGGTCGTGACAACGGTCATTCCTGACACAGGCTCACACATTTAATAGAGCTGGTCCTGTTGTCCCCTGAGGCGGCCAGCCGGACCTGTCTGTGGAGGGCCAGAAGACCCCGAGCTCAGAGCTCTGTGCCCGGCCTAGCTTGACATCACAAGCTGGTTGTGGTCACAGTCAGGGTCAGAGACCTTGCCTGCGGGTCTAGAGCCCCTGGTTCCGGGCCGCTGACACTGGTGGCTGTGGAGTCTGGACCTGTTGCTCCTCTGGGTGCAGCATCTCACTTGCTCTCCAGGACCCACCGCCCTGGAAGCCTGAGGACCCTCAGCCCGGTGGCTGCTGTACCTGGACCCCACATGGGCTTTGGCAGAGTGTGGCTGCTCAGTGAGGGTGCCCGGGGGGCAGCCTGACCTTGTTGACCAGCTTCTTCCACTGTGAACTTGGGGGCGACAGCTTGCCCAGGCCCACAGCGCCCGCAGGAGGGTGGCCTCGGGGCCAGACTGGCTTTGGGACCCAACGTGATCTGTGATTTGCGGTGACTCACTGGATGTGAATCAGCAGCTCTTCAGATGATCAGGTGTTGAAGAGGTGGCCTGAGGCCGTGCTGAAACTGACCACTAAGATGGGCGTGGGCTGTAATGCCCCGCAGAAGGGGCAGAGATGTTGAAATCGCCCACTTGCCCCACAAATGGTGCAGGCGATCAGGGCTGCCCAGGCCCAAGACTCGAACAGGCTGTTAGTCACTGGAACCAGCCACCTAAGAAGCTTGTGAAACCTACACCTGCTGACTTGATGTCCAGCCCACCTCCCCTACTCATTAATTCATTACTCAGTGGGCCTTTGTTAGCGCCCCCTGGGCTCAGCCCTGGGGACCAGGTCAGACCCTGCAGGAACTTGGTAGTGGGGGTGGTGGGTCCTCAGGGCGGGCGTTGCTTAACCTGATGAAACATAAAACAGGAGATACAGCGTGACCCCGAGTACCCAGAACTTAACGTCAGAATTCGCCTCCCCTTCATGCTGTGGTCTGGGAGAAATGGGAGGAACTAGAACCTCATCCAGCCCCAGCGGAGGCCCAGTCAGGGTCCAAGGCTGGAGCGGGCAGTGGCCTGCGCCAGGAAATCAGGTGTGGTTTGGATGCGAGGTCCATGTCCAGGGTTGCCTCCAGCAGGAGGGCTTCAGATCTACAGTGCCAGCAGTGGGTGGGGGGCTGCAGACACCGAGGGAGCCTGCAGGGGCTAGGGACAGAGGAATGGGCTCTCCATGCCCAAGGGAGCCCTTCGTGCCAGTGCCCTGAGCTCGTGGAACAAATGTCAGGCCCGCACCCCCGCTTCCCTTTCCTGAGCTTCAGTTCCTCATGAGACCTGGCTCCTGGCCTGGCCCCACTGTTCTCCTGCCGGCAGGGGGTTGACTGAGGACGCATGTGAACCCCAGGAACCTGTGATTTGTGGCAGTGTGTAGGGTAGCATGTGACTCCTGAATCAGCCCAGGATCTCCTCAGGTCTCCTGTGACGTTCCCCATGACCTACGGCTTTTAGGGTTACGCTCCCCCAGCTGGTGGGCCTGGGCTTTCCTCACTCTCTTCCCCAGCTAATCCGCACCCAAACACACCGGGTAAGAAGCACTCAGTAAGGGGTGGTCGAGCAAACAAGTGACTGAATGAATGGGTAGCAGAGGGGCCGCTCAGGCCTCACAGGCAGGTGGGATCGGCCAGCTTAGCTACAGTGTGATGCGGGAGGGGGAGCAGCAGCCCCCGTCAGCCTTCCAGGCCTGGATCCACGCCCTTAGATGGGCCTCACCAGCCGTGGCAGGTGGGACAGGGTGCTGCAGGGACCTAAATATCCCATCGAGGTCAGAGGCTCTGCTGGGGCCCTGACTGGACACCAGGCAACTTGGGGTATGATTTAAGTCACCGTCCTCATCTTCCAGAGACATGCCTTCACCACTGTCCTTTTCTCTCCTCCTCGGGGCACAGATCCTGGCCAATGTCTTCCTCTACCTGTGCGCCATCATCGTGGGCATCATGTCCTACTACATGGCAGACCGCAAGCACCGCAAGGCCTTCCTGGAGGCCCACCAGTCGCTGGAGGTGAAGATGAACCTGGAGGAGCAGAGCCAGCAGCAGGTGAGGCTCTCGGGGGCGGCCTGGGCTCAGGGACTGTGGTGGGGGTGGAGTGGGTGCAGTGTGCAGTGGAAGCCACGGTTCCCGCTGGCCTTGGCGTTCACCCACCAAAGTCAGGTGCCTGCTGCCTGACTTGTCCCGTGGGCCCCTTGCCCTAGGAGGGCTCCTCCCGACTTCAGGGAACTTCTCTTGTTGGAAACTCGCTCCTGCCTCCCCTTCTCTGAGCTTGACCTGAACCTCCCTCTTCCCCTTTTTCTGCCTTTTTTTAATCCTGTAATTTAAAACTTTTCTTTTTAAAGAAATACATCACCCCAGCAGCCACCTTTCCCAGGTGAAAATGTCCTGCACACCTAAATGCTCTTGCTCCATGGGCATGCTACTGTTAGTCCCCCTCTCCTCCTTTTGTTGCTCTTTCAAGGTCAAGGGCAGATTCACACCGAGCACCTACTGTACATGCAGAGCCTTCTCCCTGCAGCGGGACCCATCCCCTGGCCTCAGGGCCCTTCTGAGTGAAGTCCATCAGCCCAGGACGCTGTTCCCTGCATGCTCAGGGCGGCCTCCCCACTTTCTTCTCCCTCCAAGTCGTTTTTCATGTAGGAAAACCAGCCCAGTCTCCTGGGACCCCGCCGTTTACATTTTCCTGTCACGAGAAGTGCCCGCTGTCCCGCTGTTTGTTTACTGGCTGGACTCCCGCCGGCAGGGTTCACTGCGGAGCCTCCCAGTTCTCATGTGACTCAGTCTTTCTTGTAGTTTTTGGTCTGGGTTCATCTCAGAAGCTTTCTGAAAGTCCCCACAAATTCCATCCACCAGCTTCCTGTTACCCATAGGTTACTTCCCCTTCACACGCAAATGCAGTAAGTGGAACATGTATGATTCTCTGCTCTGGGAAGCATGTCATTATGTGTTCATGTGGTGCTGTGTGATGTGGGTTCACGACATTGCCGTTTCTGTAGGCCCTGCCACTCAGGTGGACAGGGCTGTAGTTTCGGGGTCAC
Source organism: Macrotus californicus (assembly GCA_007922815.1). NCBI lineage: Eukaryota > Metazoa > Chordata > Mammalia > Chiroptera > Phyllostomidae > Macrotus > Macrotus californicus. The sequence continues at coordinate 63,785 of VMDR010000949.1, forward strand.
TCTGGAACCCTGCCAGTGGGGGCCCCATTGGTGGGCCTTACCTTCCTTCTCTAGACAGTGCTCTTTGAAGGCTCACACTGATCCACTGAGCGGGTGGGTCCTGGCTTCCTCTGTCCTGGGGATGTATTTCTCTCTCTGCTCACCAAAGAAATCTCGAAGCTTCTGAGCGGGGCCTCAGACTCACTTCTTCCCGAAGGCAGGCTCTGGAAGGGGACTGTCCCTGGCCCCTATTGTGACAAAGGGCCAGGTCTGGCTCACCGTGCCTGGCGCTTTCTCCTTGGCCTTATGTCCTGCGGTTACTCTGAGCTCCACCTAAACCTTCCTCTTCTCATTTTTCTGCCCTTTTTTTGGTCCTGTAATTTAAAAGTCTTCTTTTCAAAGGAACACATTTCCTCGGCAGTTCCTAACGACGCTCCCTGCGCTTTTGCTGGAACGCCGCTGTCAGACGCACCCCCTTGCACAGCGATTGCGCGTGTGTTTCCCTCTGGTTGCTTCCACAAGTTTCTCCGTCTTTGGCCTTAGCAGTTTCCCAAGCGCGGCCGAGGCGTTTTCTCTGTACTTGCTCCGCCTGGTGTTTGAAGAGCTCCAATTGTCGGCTCGATGGTCTCATCGGTTGTGAAAGGGATCAGCCGGTAGCTTTTGCTGCTTCTGTCTCATCCTCTCCCTTTTTTCTAGGACCCTAGACATCCTTATTAGACATTTTTACCATGTTCCATAAGTCTTTGCTTTTTTTCTGCTGCTGAGGTTTACGTGTAGTTAAAGAATCCCGCTTTATTGTGTCCCTCGGAAGGCGTTCTTTAGTTTCTGTTTTTCGTTCTGCCTTGCCTCCTGTTTGCGTCTGATCTCTCACAGTGTGGGTGCATCTCTCTGGGTTCTTCACACTAAAAACGCGTGCGTGTCCCCACTTGGCTAAGCCAGTCTCTGTGCGGTTTTCAGCGTTTCTGTCTGTCAGTCTCATCTGACTCATGATGTATAATCCAGGACACCTCCCGTCACACTGGACGGTGAGGGGGGCCCCCTGGGTCTCACCCTGGTCTGTTCATCTCTAAATAGATGGAGGATGAGTTGTCCACCCCTCAGAGCCTCACTCTTCTCATCTGCAAGGTTGGGGGTTTTGAAACTGCAAAGTGAAGTACTGGTACTCGGTGGCAGAGTCCCCGAGTCCAGTGAGAAAGGCAGGCGGAAGCACTTCGTAACCCCAGGAGCGTGGACCCGGTGATGGTCAGGCTGCAGTGCCTGGGCCATCACATCCACTTTCCACTGCCTCGTGCGGTGTGCTTCCTCCGGGCAGGGTCAGTGTAGGGAACCTGGGGCCTGGCAGAGGGGGCCACCATGTGTGACTCCTGAATGCCATGGAGCAGCCCAAGTCACCTGCAGTCTGCCCAGGGCCGCAGCGGAGCAGACACTGGCCCCGGGAATGAGAAGTCCCAGGGAGGCCAAAGGGAGGTGTGGGGGAGGGGCATAAACCCACTTTCCCAGGCCCAGCTTGGCCCCTGAGGGTGCCTGTACATGTCCATCAAGTGCAGTGACTTCATCTAGCCAACTCTAGCTTGTGCGTGACCTCGGGCTAGTTCCTTCACTTATTTGGGCCTCAGTTTCCCTATGTGTGAAGTGTAGATGATAATAAAACCGTTGGATAAAATGGATAATATGTGTAAGACCCTTTAAAAATGAGACAAGCCCAGTTACCATTGGGAAGGGGGGAATTCTCCCTCCATCCTGTCCGTTTCAGTTTGCTCGTATTTTCCTTAGGACTTTTGTGACTGTGTCCACAAGAGAGATTTACTTGCCACTTAAGCTTCCTTTCGGTGACCTTGACAGATCTGGGGGTCGTGGTTATGCCAGACGTATGAAATAGTTTGAGATACACTCCCTCTCTCCACTCCCTGGAAGAGTTTGAGGGAGATTTGGGCTCTTCCTTAAATGTTCAGAAGCATTCACTAATGAACCCTGTGGGTCTAGAGTTTTCTTTAGGAGAAGAGTCCATTTCCTTCACAGATACTAGGTTTTTATATTTCTCTTTACGTGTCGGAAAGTTGTTTTTTCAGGGACTTGCCCATTTTGTCAGATACAGAACTGGTTGCCGGGTTTTTATGTCCCACCCTTTGAAGGTGCCATTCCATTATCCTGCGGCTCCCATCATCTCTGTTGGAATGCCAGCTGTCAGACATACTGCTGCCCCTTTTAAAGTCATTGCATGTTTTTTCCTCTGGTTGCTTTCACAACTTTCTCTTTGGTTTTTAGCAGTTTTACAGCAATGGGCCTGGGAGTTTTCTTTGCAGTTACTCTGCTTGGAATTCAAAGAGCTTCTTGGATTGGTGGTTCGATGACTTTCATCAGTTTTGAAAATTTTCAGCCAGTAGCTTTTTGTTGCTTCTGTCCCATCCTGTCCCTTCCTTCTAGGACTCTAGACATCTTTTTTGGACATTTTTACGATGTTCCATAAATCCTTTTTTCCCCTTGTATCTTCCTTTTTTTAAAGTTTCTGTGCATCATATAGAATATTTTTACTGACTTCACTTCCAGTTTGCTAATCCTCTCTTCTGCTTTGTCAGCTCAGTGGTTGAATCTCTAATTTCAGATATTGTGTTTTTTTTGTTATTCTACAATGTCCATTTGATTTTCTTTTCTTTCTTTTTTCTTCTTTTTTAGATTTTATTTATTTATTTTTAGACAGGAGTAGGGAGGGAGAAAGAGAGGTAGAAAAAAACATCAATGTGTGGTTGCCTCTTGCATGACCCCTACTGGGGATCTTGCAACCCAGGCCTGTGCCCTGACTGGGAATCGAACCAGTGACCCTTTGGTTTGCAGGTTGGCTCTCAATCTGCTGAGCCACACCCACCAGAGCTGATTTTCTTTTTAAATTAAGTTTATTTTTTGTTGTGTTTTCTCCATTACCATTTAGCCCCCTTATGCCCTCTTCCACTTCCACCCACCCCCCTCTCTCCCACATTCCATTTGACTTTAATGAGTAGATTCCAGTTCTCTGGTTAAGTCCTCCATTTTGTCATCTATTTTTGGAAAATATTAAACATTTAGTTATTTCTTACCTTCTCGCTGTGTGACGTTGGCACTTTGCCACTCTGGTCTTTACTCTTCTGAAAAATTGGGATTAAAAGTAACACCATTGTCGTGGCGATGTTTGGGAATCACATGAAGCAAGGACTCCGAGTCCAGAAACCATGAAGCCTTTAATGCTATCAGCTGTGTCACACTGGCCTCTGGGGACACTAGCTGCTGGGAGGGGCCGAGAGGTCGGCTGGGACCTGGTTCAGGGACCGGTGTGCCTCCCCTATGATGCCAGCTGAGACACGAGCCGCTTCCTCCCCGGGCGCCAGGACTGACACCACAGGTGGCGTCGGTTCAGGGTGGTTTTACATCCCGGGAAGGTCAGCTGCTGTGTCTTCAGAGCTGAGTGGGCTGGGAGCGGAGGCCGCACAGCACCATTTCACGCCTCTCCTGAAGACGCCCCTCATGGGAGTAGGAATGAGGTAGCAGACGTGAAGACACTTTGGAAAGGGCTGCGGCAGGCCCCAGCAGGAGAGGAGACAGAGCCACTTTGGACATGGCTCCTGCTGGAGGGGCCGTTGAGGCTGGTGCCACCCCAGGCCCCCCACACTCACAGTGCTCACGTGCCTTGTAAAGAACATTCCCAAACAGAAATGAAATTCTCAGCATACTCTTTGTAGAGAACCCTCCTTTCAGACTGCAGTTCTCGGGGTTTGCGTCTCCCTAGTTGTTGTGTTGGCAGGTTTTATCTTGTTTTCTACACTGCCTTGGGAGGAAGCCCAGTGTGTTGGGAGGGGAAGGCCTGCCCCAGCGGCCAGTGGCCTCCAGCAGGACAGCCTCCCCTCCGGGCCTTGGCCGCTCAGCTAGACAGTGAAGAGAGGGTGGGGATGCAGTGAGCTGGTGTCAGGGGTCCCATCCTGCTTCCTCTGATTTTGTTCTCTTTGTTGTTGTCACCCGGGAGGTTGTGCCGTCCTTTGGGAAAGTGACCAAGCTGCTGCTAATAACAGGCAACTCCCAGATGGGTGGCCCGCCGGCCCTCGTCCCCTGGGACAGTGGGGAGCAGCCCTGGGCTTTTGTGCACAGGACCCCCTTCTGCTTTGTCTCTGGCGGGGGGGGGGGTGTTCCCATATCGTTGAGGGGTGTATCACGGTGAGGGTGCATAGGTGATGGAGAGAAGTGGGACGGGTCTTGGACCCCCATGGGCTCGGCCGCCTAACCTCCAGGCTTGGCCTCTCCTCTGCAGGGTCGGGGGGGCTGGCCCCTCGGAGGCCCTGGTGGATTTAAAGCTCCGTGTGTGCAGCCCTGGCAGGCAGGGGCCCTCTCTGCCTCAGCTGGGGACCTATCCAAGTCTAGGCAGTCTGATGGCATTTAGCTGTGACACGGGGCTGCCAAGGTGGGCTTCAGGTCCCTCTCCTCCTCTCCCTCGGCTCCTCGGGTATGTCGGGGTGGAGTAGGAGGCCCGGAGGAAGGGGCTGGAGTTGCTTTCCTTTACTGTGTGTGACCATGCTTCACGGTTGAGTTGGGGACCTTGAGGGTTGCTAAGCATCTCAGCTGCCACCTGGCAACAGCAGGCATCCAGGAACTCCACCCAGTGCACACCTGGCACCAGGTCCCAGCTACAGAATTGTAGCCTTTCTGAATCATGTGTGCAGACCTACTTCCCCGGGACTGGGATGCGGTCGAAGGAGGACATCAGGGAGGACGGAGGGGCAACGGGGGTCTCGGCGAGGCCTGCACTTCCTTCAGACCACGTTGGGCGAGGTCAGCCAGCCTTGTCCTCATCCAGGGGAGAGTGGGTGGCCTTGGTCCCTGCCCTCCCTGGGGAGAGGAGGCTGTGGCCAACACGTGGGGTAGAGCTCAGGGCTGACTGTGCAGGGTCCTAGGTCAGCGCATCATTGTCCATTACCGAGTCCCCAGTGGGCTGGGTCCTCTTCATCCACGGTGTCCTAGAGAACGGGGTGAGGAGGACACTGGGTTACTGTCCATTCAATGTCTGGGGTGTGATGGAACAGCCTCTCACCATGCCTCCCCTGTTGGAGCCCAGTGCCCAGGGCCACCTCTGACCAGGGGTGGCATTTCTTCTTTGTGCCAGAGTCTTTCTCTGGGGGAGGGGCCTACCCTTGATCGGGTCTCAGGGAAGAACCAGCCAGTGGCCATGAGAGTCGGTCTTGTGTCCTGGGACCCCCAGAGCGCGGGACTCTGGAATGCTGCCATTTCGTGGGCTCAGCTTCGGTTTCTTGTCTTTCCGAGCCTCTGACCTCTGCCGGAGCCTCCCTCACTGACCCCTCCCAGACCTTGTGCTGTGAGGATGAGGCGTGGAGCAGTCTCGTCCTCAGACCCTGTTCTTGGGGAGGCCAGTAGGGGAGAGGGGAGTTGGGGTGGCGGGGAGAGAGAAGGGAGCCAGCTCCCTTCTGGCCTGGGCTTCTGGTGCCAACCCTCAAAGTGCCCACTGTTGTCCTGGCGACGATGAGGCTGGGGCTGTCCTGGGGAGCCAGTGTGGCGGGAAGAGGAGGCTGAAAGAGGAAGAGGGTGCCCTCACTCCACAGCAGCTCTGCCTCGTACTCACCTCTTATCGTTGCTGGTGGCCTGGGTGGCACACTGTCGGAGAGGGCAGACCCCCACCCCACCGTGCCTGGGCAGGAACCACAGAGGGACTCCCCCACCCCAATACCAGCCTTGAAGATACTTGCTGTCTCCTTCACAGAACCGGTCACAGATACAGCTGATATGCTTTAGATTTTATTTTAGCCTTGGTTGGAGAAAAGCCAGAAGGAGAATTTCTCATGGTGTGGAGTAGCAATTAGCGCTTCTCTTGGTTCCGATACTCCCTTCTCGGATTTCACAGGTAGCTTTTCATCCTGACATTCCAGGATTAGTGAAGATGCAGGTAGGCGACAAGCCCATGGGGAGACATTTGCTGTGTCGGCAGACTCGGGCGCTGGTGGCTCTGGCAGCAAGCAGGCGGCCAGTGCACGGATCATGTGACTTTGCGCCGGGGCCCTGGGCTTCACTGGCGGGTGGTAAGCCCTTGCCACAGCCTCCGGTCGCACTTTCCTCTCCAGGCAGTTATAGGGTCGACTGTCTGCAACCGTGTGGCCAGGGTCCCAACACACCCCCGCCTGTGCCGGGCAGTGGGAATGAAGGCTTGGTTAGGGGTGGCTCACTGAACCCTCACTTTGTGCCAGCTCCGGGCTGAGCTTTTCCTGGGAAATCTCATTTAATGAGCACAGCAGACCCAGCAGGGGAGCCAGCACTCCTTCCCTCCTGGTGAAGGCTCCTGTTCGGGAGCTCTACCTGGGAGAAGCCGGGGAGCAGCAGCTGGACTGCAGGTGTCTGTCTTGTTTGACCTGCTCAGAGTTTTAAAAATTCCTAACACTTTAAAAATTTGGACATTCTAGCCCTGGCTGGTGTGGCTCAGTGGATAAAGTGCTGGCCTGCAAATTGAAAGGTCGCCAGTTCGATTCCCAGTCAGGGCACGTGCCTGGGTTGCGGGCAAGGTCCCCAGCAGGGGGCGTGTAAGAGACAACTGATCAATGTATCTCTTGCATGTTTCTCTCTTTCCTCCTCACTTCTCCTCTCTCTAAAAGTAAATAAAACCATTTAAAAACAACAACACTTTAGCCAGTGTGGCTCAGTTGGCTGGGCATCGTCCTATAAAGCGAAAGGTTGCTGGTTCAATTCCCAGTCAGGGCACATGCATGGGTTTTGGGTTCAGCCCCCAGTAGTTGGGGTGCATATAAGAAGCAATAGATCAATATTTCTCTCCCTCTCTTTCTCCCTCCCTCCCCCTCTTTCTAAAAATAAATAAACAAAACCTTAAAAAAAACTTTAAAAAACGTGGACAGTCTATATAAAGTCTTGTATGTCTGACTGCCTTGGGAAATGGAAAGGCCTGACTTCACACCCTGGCTCAGCCTCTTACTTGCCACATGACCTTGAGCCAATTCCTTATGCCCTTTGAGCCCCAGTTTCTTTGTCTGAATAAGATTGTCAGTGTCTGAGAGCCTTTATGCCACAGGTGTTCTGGGCTCTCTTCTCAGCACTGGGACACAGCTGTGAGTGAGCAGAACAGATGCTCGAGAGGGAGATGGGCACTGAACAAATGAGCATGCGCTGTGTGAGGACGTAGGAAGGGCGAGGCGGGGGAAGGAGCATAGGGCCGTGCTGGCACGAAGGGAGGCCACTATCAATACCGTGTGGCCAGAGAAGGCTTTCTGATAAGGTGAGATTTGAGCAAGACCTGGAGGCAGCAAGGGTGCAAGCCATGCAGCGTTCAGAGAGAAGAGCAGTATGTGCAAAGGCCCTGGGGTGTGATCACAGGATGACAGGGTGGCCAGTGCAGGGGAGCAGAAGTAAGGGGATGAGAGAGGGACGTGAAGCAGAGTGGCGATGGTGGCCCGACCCTACAGCACCTTGTAAGGACCCTGGCCTTCCCCTGTAGGAGATGGAAGATATCCGAAGGTTGTAGCTTTTTAATGGATGGGTCTGGCTGCTGGGGGAGGGAAGACAACAGTGGAAGCAGGGAGACCAGCGAGGAGCCCTGCAGTACTATAGTGAGAGGGGGCAGTGGCTCAGACCACGATGGAGAGGGGGTGACTGCGGGGGGAGGAGTCTGGATATGTTTTGAAGGCAGAGCCAGCAGGACTTAGGGCTGGGCGGACTGGGGCTTGTTCTGTGCACCTGCCTGGTGGGTTGGAGGGCCTGCGTCTCCGTTGGCAGACCACCCACACTGGCCCTCCCATCCCTGCGGGGTGTGTGCCCCTCCCTGCAGGACTGCGCCTCCTAGCTGTGCACTGGGGAGCTCAGTGAAAGTTGGCGATTTCAGGTACACTTTGACTGCTTCTGCCCAAGGGTGACAAGTGATGTCCGCTAGCAGGGCCAGCCATACATGAGTCCCAGCCCTGTTCCACCCTCTCTTCTGTCCCCCCAGCACCTAGGGCCTTACCAGAAGCTGGTCAACAGGTGCACAGAGAAAAGCACCCAGTAGAAATACCGTACTGAACAGCGCAGATTCTAGAATGTTCCCATGATTGTGGAAAGATCAGTTAGAGCTGTTCTGGAGGCAGACGGCTGGCCCCTTGGGCCTCGGCTCCTGGCTGGCAGCTCATTAACTCGCCAGACCTCTAAGGGGCACTGGCTCTGGGCCAAGCACTCTTGGGGAGGGCTCAGGTACCACACGCGTGGCCTTCTTTGGGTCCAAAGGGCTGTCTCCCGAGCTTGCGGTCACCTTGTCCCCTCTGTAGCAGCGTGAGAGCGCCAGGCCCACCCTGGGCCTGATTTCCGTGCTGTCCATGGGGACATCACCTGGTGGTGACTGCTCGCTCTTGGAGCCCACCAGCTTGGGACACTCTGGGGACCTCGGCCTGGAGCTTGCTGTCACAATGGAAGGTTCTGTTGAAAGGGGGCTGGTTTTTGAGTCACGCCATGCCGCATCTCCCCCCTTGGCACTCCCACAGGCTTTGCCTGAAGACAGCACAGCACTCCTGCCCCTGAGACCGGCCACCCTGCGGTGACGGCTGCCCTGCCCACCAAGCTCTTGGGAGCACCATCTGCCTTTGACCTCCCCAGCATTTAGCTCAAGGACTTGCACGGATGGCCAGTGACTGTTCTTTGAGCAGCTGAAGTTCTGTGGTCCCCTAGTCTGCACAGCACCTGCCTGCTCCAGAGACACACGGCAGCTCTGGAGTTTCCAGGTCTCGCGTGCTGTGGCTGTGGGGGCCCCAGTCCCCCAGGGCTGGCGGGCCCAGCCTTTGTTCTCTTCATGGCCCTCCTCTTGCTGCCTCCTCTGCTCAGAGGGTCAGGCCAGGATGGGTGCCTGGTGGGGTCCAGTGACCTTATGGCTTCCAGGTGGCCTGGAAGCTCCCTGGATGAATCAGGACCAGAGTGGACATGTTTGTGGTCACCATGAGTCTGCTCCCAGCCTGTGAGGTGTTGAAGTGACATGGATTTGTGGGTGTGCATGTGCATACACACATGTAGGATGCACACCCTCAGATAAGCAGACTTCACATGGACACACCACACGCACTGTCACCTGGGCACTGCTGGTACCTGTCCCCTTCCCTCTGCCCCTTTTACAAGGGTGCTGTGGAAACTTAGCTGCTCATCAGCCAAGCTCCTTTCCCCAAATCCCTGCGGTCCCCGGGCTGTAACTAACTCCTGAACGCCTCCCCAGCGTGTCAGGTGCGACAACCAGGGGCCCCTGGGAGCAGCGCGGGCCTCCTTCCTCAGGCCCAGTCCCGAGCCTGGTGTGAGTCCTGGCTGAGAACGGGGCTTGTTTGCTTCCTTCCCAGGGTCCGGCTGACAGACTGCCCCAGCCCGGGCCTCACGGTGCTCGGGAGGGAGGGCTCAGCAAATAGCTGTCCACAGATGAGGGGCCTCTAGCCCAGGAGGCCAGGTCGCTGAGCACCCTGTCCCCCACCCCTAGCCAGCCCCCCACCCTCCCCTGGGTCTGCTCACTGCCCTGGCAGGCCTGGGGGGCTTCTCCCCAGGGTCTGGGCAGTTTTTCCTCTACCCAGAGAGCCCATGGGAGGCTTTCAGGCTTTCTTCCTCTTTTAGAACTCCCTTGGTCCTTTTCCCAGAGAGGGTCAGGGCCGTGCTCCGCGCTGTGTGTGTGGGATAACCATCAAAGCCTGCGAGGCCGGCAAGGGCTTGAGAAGCAGAGTGCCCGCCCTCTTCCTCTCGTGGAGCCCAGCGTGACTTGGAGCGCTGGGCTGGAACTCCGTGCTCTGGGCCAGCCCGCCACCCTGTGGTGACTCCCTGCCATGGCCACTCCCTCCTGTGGCCGAGGCCACCGCCTCTCAGGGCAGACCAGTCTTGGTCTGAACTGTGCTGACTTTTAGAAAATTCCTCCTCTGGAAGCGACAGTCTGTTCCCCAGCAGCTTTCTCCCATGGGGCCTCCAGAGCGAGGCTCACCCCTCTTCCATAGAACAGCTGCCCTCGGACTTGAAGACTTCGCTGCGATGCTTCCGGGCCCCTCCACCGACCTCAGCCGCCCAGCCTCAGGCTCTGCACTGCGTGGCCGGTCTCTGACCAAGGCCCCAGTGATCTGTGTCCTTGGCAGGGAGCAGCCAGTGGGTCTGCCACCTCCTCGTTCAGGACCCTTAACTTCTGTTACAGACCAAGGGCCTTGCTTGCTGAGGTGCCACTTTATGCTGTGAATTTATTTAAAATCTAATAGCATCTGAAATGGTCATTAGGCTATTTTACTCCCAGTCTTGATACACTCACTGCGCCTCTCCCATTCTGCTCTCTGGGAGTTGATCTGTGGGACTCAAGTAGAGATGACACATTTACCCTTCCGAATTCCATCCCATCTCCAGGCCCAGATCAGGGAGGGTCAAGATTAGTTGTGAGGTCGGGCAGTCCTCCCCCAGAGGGCGTGTCATGAGTTGATTAACCGTGGCTGGGCACTTGGGCCACTGGCAGCTCTTTCCTAGGAGCGTAAGTCATGCTGCCATGAAGCTCCTCTTGCACATGCATCTTTTTACTCCTTTTGGATTGTTTCTGTTGGATAGATTCCCGAAGAGCCATTCATGGGTCAGAGGCTGGGAACAGACTCAGGACTCCCAAAACACAGAGCAGCTGCCATTTTGGGAAGAGCGGGCCCTGCCTCAGTGCTGCAGAGACCAAGGCACGTCCCTCAGCTCTGGGGTCCTGAGAGTCTCGGGCCATCCAGGCGGCCCCGTCCCCTCCACCCCTGCAACCCCTGCGGCACCCGGTGGACACGTGCGCCGGGATCCCGGCCTCCTTCCCCCTCCAAGAACACGTTTGCGACGTTGGGGCCTTGAACCCAGACCCTGAGAATGGAAGTCAGGGATCCTCTGTGTGTAGATGAGCGTTCTCCTAGAAGAGAAGACCCTTAGCTAACGTCCCGTACTCCTGAAAGGGATCCAGGAAAGGGTAAGGATCCCTGTCACATACGGGCAGACAATGTCCGCACTGAGAGACACACCAGTAAAGTGGGTGTAGGTGAGGAGGGGAGACACGCACACCTAGACAGGGCGGGGGTGGCACGTGAGCGACGTGGTTGTCGGAGGGTGTGGGTGGGGGGGTGAGGAGGGGCCTGTCTGTGCTGGGGGTGAGGGGTTGCAGGGGAGGAGAGCGGGAGGAATGTGGACCAGAAAGGCAGGTCAATGCTGCAGTCAGAAAGGCCTTGGGTGCTCTGGAGAAGAGTGGCAGGTAGAGAGCCACCCAAGGGTGCTGGGCGCAGGTGTGACACAGCTCGGAGGCAGTTCAGAAGCCATGAAGAAGGTGGACTGAAGAGGGGGAGGGGCAGAGAGTGGCTGTTACAAAAACCCTGGGGCTGTGACATGGTCTGGCCCTGCAGGGCAGCTGGTGGGAGGGCGGCCCCTCCCTCACTGCCCACTGGGCCGTTTTCCTCCCTTTGGCCTCCGCTTTCTAGAAAGTTCTTTCCCATTGAGTCCCTTGGCAGCTGCCTGGGTTGCTCCTTGCCCATGCCACGTCCTCCGTCCTCCGTCCCTTCCTCTGTGTGTGCCTCCTAGTTTAAAACCCGTCTCACCACAGCGACTTAAGGTGGCTCCACCTGCCCGACACCTGGAGGTTAGCTGTTTTCCGCAAACCACACAAGCTGGAGGGTAGCCCTGCTTTACAAGCACAGCTTCTTTCTGGTTATTCTGATGATTTTCTGCTTCCTGTTCATTTATGCTCTTGAAAAAAGTTACAGAAATGTATATAATGCAAAAAATGGCAGTTCCCCACACCCCGCCCCCAGAGGGAGACTCAAGGCCTCCCCTCCCCAGTGGGTTTCCAGGCCCCCGTGTTCTGGGTGTCAGCGCTGCTCTGGACGTTTCTGCTGCTGCCTTTGTCCTGCCGTACCTGACAGTCTTGGAGCCTGGGTCCTGCTGGGAGCGGGCAGCGCAGGCCACCCCCTAGGGGCCTGGCTTGTTTTCAGGGACACTGGGACTGTGGCCGGGGCATGCAGCTCCTCACTCAACCTGATTGGGATCCCGGGGTTCCTGCCCCAGTCACCGTGCTCACTGCTGCCTCCTGCTGCCCTTCTCCTGGGGACCCCAGCAGCTCTGCCCCAAGGCCACTGTGAGAGCTGGCAGCGCTGGGTCTCCGGCTTTGAGATCCTCCAGGAGGCTCTTCTCCTTCCCCACCTGAGAGCTTTCTCCACAGCACCTGGTTTGGTTGGGTTCTGGGAGAAGTCCTCCGATCCCTGGGTCAGTCTCCCCTTACCACACAGGGTGGGGGTCCCTGAGTCCCCTGCACGCCCTCTGCCCGCGCGCAGGGCCCTGGGAAACCCGTTTGCTACTTCCTGGGCTCAGGTGGAACCAGGGCAGGGCTCACTCATTCCTGAGCTGTAATGATGCCTTTCTAGAGTTTCCAATAGTGGACATTGCTGCGCAACTGGGAGACTGATAGTGTTGGGTTGGCCAAAAAGTTCGTCTGGTTTTCTCTGTAAGACGGCTCCAGTAGTACTTAGTTGTCTTTAACGTCATTGGAAAGAAGTTTGTTAGATTGTACTGTGACAGTCACGTCAGCGTGCATTAAAAAAAAAATTTACCAAAATTGGTGAATTTTTGTCTAGCCATTTTAATACTGAAGATAGAAGAAAATACACAACATTTTGGGCATATTATGCTTTATTACTTCAAGAAAGGTAAAAATGCAACTGAAACGCAAAAAAAAGATCTGTGCAGTGTGTGGAGAAGGTGCCGTGACTGATGGAATGTGTCATAGTGGTTTGTGAAGTTCCGTGCTGGAGATTGCTCACTGGACGATGCTCCATGTCTGGTAGACCAGCTGAAGTTGATAGCGATCAAAGACAATGATTGAGTTGATAGCGATCGAGACATTAATTGAGAACAATCAATGTTATACCACGCAGGAGATGCAGACATACTCAAAATATCCAAATCAATAAAGTTATTGCGCAAATGAAAAATGTGTCTTTTGTTTTACGGAAAAAACCATCGGACTTATTGGCCAGCCCAGGAATAAGCACTGTGAGTGCTTCAGGCTGGGTGGGTAGGGGACAGGCCTTGCTGTCACTGTGTGATTCCCTGCGAGAAAGGCGATTGATCTTCCCCATGAACACAGGTGGGAGATGGGAAACCTGCAGTGAGCAGGTGGGGGCCTCTGTTCTGCAGACCGTCCTGGGGGAATGGGGAGGGGCTGCCCTGTAGCAGAGCTGGCTTCTGTCAGGAGCTGAAGCCCCAGCCTCTGCCTGGTAGGGAGACGGGGGCCTGGGTTCAACAGTAGATCGATCCTTGGGGACCTGTGGCCACCCACCCAGAGGAGAGTAGAGCCTCCACATCTGGGTGCTCCCTCCCTGAGTAGAGCCTCAGGGCGCACAGTGCAGGAGCAGAGGAGGGCAAGGCCCACAAAGGACTTGTCCCATTTCCTGTGGCTGGAGGAAGCCTCGGTGGCACAGAGCCAAGCTTGGATTCCTTCCCGGGCTCCCGACTTCCGTCAGTACTCTTGAAGGTGCTCAGGGCACAACCCTGAGCCTGCTCAGTGTGAAGAGATGCCTGTCCTGGGCCTTCGGCTGCTCCCCAATGCAGGGTCTATGTCCCACAGCCTCTGTGGGGGTGGGGGACAGCAGGTTCCTGCTGACATCTGTTGCCAGGATTGGTGTTTCCTCCTGGAAGTATCTGAACCTGCCCCTGGAAGATCACAGATTAGATCCCGTGTTCCCCACTAACCCTGTCCCCACTCCCGCCCGCCACAGGAGAACCTCATGCTTTCCATCCTGCCCAAGCATGTGGCTGATGAGATGCTAAAGGACATGAAGAAGGACGAGAGCCAGAAGGACCAGCAGCAGTTCAACACCATGTACATGTACCGCCACGAGAACGTCAGGTGCGCCGGCCCTGGGCATGGGCTCCAAGAGCAGGACAGGGTGGGGCTCTGTGGGGTCAGCTGAGCACTGAAGATCTGAGGATCTCCCCCAGGACCAGAAGCAAGGCCACCCCCACAGTGTGAGCCCCACTGACAGCATCGGGGCTGCGGTGTGGTTTAGGCTGTGTGGTTCAGCCCCATCACTGCCCCAATGTCACCCAGGGCTGGGAAGTGACATCCATGAGGTGGCTCAGACATCGGGGGTAGCAATGGGGCTCAGAGCTACACCCCTGCGCCCAGGGAGATGCCTTCCTCCAGGGCTGGAGTGAGGCAGAGTGGGGAGGGGGCCCCATAGAAGGAAGTTCGCAAGGATAAGCTAAATGCCAGAGCCCCAAATTTACCCTCAAAGTGCCAGGGGCTGCTCTGGGGTTTGAGCAAGGACCTGCTTCCCCCATATCCTGGCTGCCACGGGTTGGGAGCGGGACCCGGGGGTGGCATCAAGGGTGTGCCCTGAGCCTCATGGCCTTCCTCCTCTGCAGCATCCTCTTTGCGGACATCGTGGGCTTCACCCAGCTGTCTTCGACCTGCAGCGCCCAGGAGCTCGTGAAGCTGCTCAACGAGCTCTTCGCCCGCTTTGACAAGCTGGCGGCCGTGAGTGTCCTCGCGGCCTGTGCCCGCTCCCGGGGTCTCCTCCCGCCTGCCCCTCCTCTGCTCTCCCTGTCACCCCTCCCCACTGAGGGGGAGCCTGTGGCCACAGCCCGCGCCCTGTGCTTTCAGAAATACCACCAGCTGCGCATCAAGATCCTGGGCGACTGTTACTACTGCATCTGCGGCCTGCCCGACTACCGGGAGGACCACGCTGTCTGCTCCATCCTCATGGGGCTTGCCATGGTGGAGGCCATCTCGTGAGTGTGGTGCCTCTTTGAGGGGGGCGCCTGGCCCCGTGGGAGAAGCAGGCCGTCTGTGCGGGTCTGTCGTGGTGGCCCAGTCACCCCCAGGCTCCCTCGGGGGGTCTGTTCAGGCGCGTCACACGGGACGCAGCGATGCTACCTGGGGCATAGATTAGGTTGGCAGGTCGCTCGGTCCTCGGCTCCGGGAAGCTGGGTGGTGACATAGCTTCCTGACAGCTGAGGGGGATGATAAGACTCCACAGCCTCTGAGAGGAGCTCTTCCAGCCGTATCCACTGTTTTCTCCTCGGAGTCACAGTTGTGATGAGGCTCACACACCACCTCACCTTTGCTGCTGTTCCTCCCCGGGGGCTGCCTACCTCTTCTCTTGGTGTTTTTGTACCATGACCCTCCAAGGCAGGTTGGCACAGGGATCGCCGTGCCCGTCTCCCAGAGTAGAAAGCCAGTGTACAGCAGTGACGTGACTGCTGAGGTCCCCAGATGTATGGGGTGACAATGATAGGCTGGAACCCTGGCCTCTGAGCTCCCAGCCACGGCTTCTGCCACCAGCCCCGGGGGCTGTGGGATGGTGAGCTCTGCCTCCCCTTGCCTTCTCCATGGCCCGCACTGCCTGGAGACCCTCGCCCACGGTGGTCCCTGCTGTCCCCTCAAGGCCTCTGGTGGGCACTCCCTCCAGCACTGGCCTGGAAGCGAGGGCTGCCTCCCGCCAGGGGCGGTCGTTCAGGATTGGAGACTCATCTCCACTCATCATGTCACCATCAGGCAAAGTGCTGATTGCGTTTGTCTTTTCCTGGAGTGCCAGCAAGGAGCAGTGCCCTCAGCACATGCCGCACCTAGCACAGTGCTGGGCACAGCCTGGATGCTCAGTGGGATGTCACCTGCATGAGTAATAGACGGGCAATCAGAAGAGAGCCTGGAGGTCCCGGGCCGGGGCGGTCACTCTGTGTGCTCAGTGCGAAGGCAGGCAGAAAGCCGGGGGGCACCCAGCTGGCCCCCTGGGCCCAGAGGGGAAGGGAGCCTGTGTGTGGTCCCTCCTGCAGGGCAGGGGGCCGACACCTTGTGGCAGGCAAGCCCCAACTCCTCCTCCTTCCTGTGTACCTGGCAGGTATGTGCGGGAGAAGACAAAGACCGGGGTGGACATGCGTGTGGGGGTGCACACGGGCACTGTGCTGGGGGGTGTCCTGGGCCAGAAGCGGTGGCAGTATGACGTGTGGTCTACCGATGTCACCGTGGCCAACAAGATGGAGGCTGGTGGCATCCCCGGGTGAGTGTTCCTTCCCAGTGGGCAGGTGAGGGGGGGGGACACCCCATTCACCCCTCAGGGCTGTGGCCCAGACAAGGGACACAGGGCCTTAGAGAAGGGCCCCCTTCCCCCCAGGAGTAGCATTCCTCCTTGGGGTGCCTGCCTCCTTGGTCTGAGGTTGGCTGTGGCGTCACCTGCCTGGACCTCTGCAGCCGCCTGTCCTCTCATCCCCTTTACTTGTGGGGGTGGCCTGGGCTCTGATGTCATCACAGTTGTACCCAATCTCCCCAAAGGGCGGTTTTTCTAGTGACGGTCCCCAACAGGCCTGGAAGCGGCAGTGAGCGCTCACAGCGCACCTGCACACCGAACCTGAGCTCTGGTATAGAGTGGGCCAGGCCAGGGCCTGCCCTCAGGGAGGACAGGCTGGGGACACAGTAGAGCCTTCCCTGCCTGGGTCAGGGAGCTCCCCTCAAGGGCAGCCACGAGTCTCCCCCTGAGTGGTGACTCCCCAGAAATGGGCTCGTTGCCCCCTGTAGGCAGGCGCTGCAACTGAGGATCCTGCCAGGTGGGTAACAGTCGGGCCTTAGGGCATCAGAGTTCAGGCAGACCCCTGCGTTTCCTCCTCTCACTCATGCTGTCAGCGGCCTGCAGGGACAGCTTTACTCTGTCCTACGCTGAGGCTCAGAGACGAGGGACAGGAGCCCACTGCCTGCACAGGGCCTGCTTGTGTCTGCTCCTGGGCCCCTCCCTGCTGGCCCCTCACCCCGTGCACCGAGGCAGGGCCCTGCCCAGCCCCGCTGAGGCCTGTGGCTGTGGTGCAGGCGCGTGCACATTTCCCAGACCACCATGGACTGCCTGAAGGGAGAGTTCGACGTGGAGCCTGGTGACGGGGGCAGCCGCTGCGATTACCTGGAGGAGAAGGGCATCGAAACCTACCTCATCATCGCGTCCAAGCCAGAGGTGAAGAAAGCCGCCACCCCAAATGGCCTCAACGGCTCGGTGAGTCCCCAGCGCCCCTAGACTGCGGGGTGGGGGGAGGGTGCAGGGGTAGGGCGGGCGTGTGCGTGAGCCGAGACCCTGTCCCACAGAGACCCTGTCCCACAGAGCGGGCGACCAGACGGAGCCTCCTTACCGAGGGCACACTGGCATCTGGGGCAGATGGTGCCTGTCACTCCCAGCACATGGGAAGTCGGGTGATGGCCCTGTGACCTGCCCCTGGAGGTGTGTCAGTGGCGCTCTGGAGAGCAGCCGGGTTGCAGTGAGGGTCCTCCGCGTGGAGGAAGCAGCCAAAGCCACCTGAGTGTCCTGGGCACCCAGGAAGGGAGCACCAAGCAGAGGGCGGGGAGGTGGGGAGGCCATGGGCTGGGTGGGACGGTCCTGGAGCAGAGGGGCCATGTGCCCTCCTCCCTCACCTGGGCCGCACCCCCCCCCCTCCTGCCGGCCCCTCCACTCAGTGTCCTCTTTCTCGTGGAAGCGGAGGCCGTGGTGTCTCACAGTTTTAGTCTCGGCTCTGATCCTGCGGAAGGCTGGGCGCTTCCAATGTGGCTGTTAGCCAGGTGGCTTTCTTCCAAGACGGGCACACTCACATGTACCCTGTGAGTGTCCCCTCTCCGACTGCTGGGAGCTCTTCACTGTGAGAGAAGCGAGCCCACTGTCACACTGTGACACTTGTCAGATCTGCCCACGCTGTGGCCCGTCCCTCCCAGGGAATGTGGGTTCAGGGGATGGGGGTGATTCAGGCGTCTTCACCCCAGCGCTGTGGGTGGGGACCGGAGCTCGCACCGGTGGTTAGCTTCTCTGTTTAGGGGGCTCCCCAGGTCACGGTGGACTAGGGTGAGGCTTGGCTGGGGGAGCACCTGGCCTGCTCTGCCGTCCCAGGATCAGAAGTGATGCACGTGAGCCATGCAGGGAGGGTGACGGGAAGAAGAGAGGTGACAAGAGCAGCTTCTCTGGAAGTCACAGGCACACCCCGTTCCATCTGCAGCCTCGCCGCGGGGTGTAGTTGGGTGAAGTGACTGGTGAGGGGAGAGAGACATCTCCCCCCACTTGTGCTAGCCCGTCGGTGCCTCCAGTCCCGGCGTCTGAAATGCCCCTCTGACAACTCCCAAGTTAGGGTCCCGGCCCCAACCCAGCTGCCTCTGTGTACTCAGCTCACAGCCCCTGTAAATGCCCCCCGTGTGCAGCACAGGCAGCTCAGCTCACAGGTGAGGCGAGCTCCTCCTGCTCCTCTGCGCACGGAAATTGTCATCTTCCCCATCTTCCTCATCTCAGTCAGTGGCCACTCCGTCCTCTCGACTGCTCAGACAAAAAGCTTTGACGACACCTTGACCCCTTTCTCTACCACCCATGAGCACATTGTTGGCCCTTCTTGCAAGAAGAGCTCCAACCCCCTACAACCCCACCGCCCGTGGCTCCCTCCTCCATCCGAGCCACTGCTGTCTCACGTGGGACTCCTGCAGCCGCATCCCAACCAGGCACCCGGCTCCGATCCTTGTCCCCGCCCCATCTTTCTCCACACAACGGTCAAGGAGATCCCGCTAAAGTGTTAAGTGAAGCCACGGCACTCCCCTGCCCAGACCCTCCTCTGGTCTCCCTTCTCACTCAGAGGGACAGCCCAAGCCCGACAGGGCCCTCCCACCCTGCCCCCTCACTCACTCTGCCTGGCAGTCTGGCCGCAGGGCTGTCGCTCAGGTACTCCAGGTGCACTTGGAGTTTCAGGATTCCAGGGCCTTGGCCCCAGCTGCTCCCTCCTCCTGGAACCCCCACCCCGAGAGGGCTGCTCGATTCGTTCCTTCAGGTGTCCCCCACCTGCCTTTTATAGTCGCACCCCCCAAGCATCGCCACACCCCCTTTCTTACATTCTTTCTCCAGAGCTCGCTCTCTCTCCCCTCAGGTACTGAGGTTACGTGGGATTAAAACTTGACTTGTGTGTGGTCTTGCTGCTGTTGGCCTTCCCTCACTAGAATGTGTGCTCTCAAGGTCAGGGCATTTGGTCTGTGTCCCCAGGAGTGAGTTAGATCAGTTCCTGTCACATAGTAGGTACTCAGTCCTTGCTAAGTGAATGAATGGATGGATGGATGAATGAATGAATGATTGCCCTGTGCGATTGTGTTTAACTTATTCTGTCAAAGAAAAATACTGTTTTAGAAATAGGATTGGGGCCCTGGCTGGCATGGCTCAGTGGACTGAGCGCCGCCCTATGAACTGAAAGGTCGCCAGTTCAATTCCCAATCAGGGCACGTGCCTGGGTTGTGGGCCAGGCCCTTATTTGGGGGTGTGCAAGAGGTAACCCACTGATGTTTCTCTCACACATTGATACCTCCCCCCTTCTCCTCTCTCTGAAAATAAATAAAATCTTTAAAATTAAAATAGGAATGGGAATACTCAATTTGAATAGTAGAAACTAATACTAGAAAATTATAGCATTTAAAAATTAATGTCCTAAAGGAGGAATTGAGCAGTGACATTTCTAAGCCTACGAGACCTCTGAACTCTAGTGAGGAGCCTGTAGACTGAGAGTAGATGAACCACAGGATGGGGGCGGGCAGCTGGCATTGTCTGGTGTCCCAGATGGCCACTCCTTCCCACTGCAGGCCCTGCCAAATGGAGCGCCGCCTTCCTCAAAGCCCAGCTCCCCTGCCCTCATCGAGACCAAGGAGCCCAACGGGAGTGTCCACACCAGCGGTTCCACATCGGAGGGGCCCGAGGAGCAAGATGCCCAGGTTTGTGCAGGGCTAAGGGCCAGGATGTGGGTGGGGGACGGGGAAGCAGGGAAGAGTCCTGTGCTCAGAGCAGGAGAGCTGGCCCCCAACCTGGGCTCTGCTCCTGTTTAGCCGTGTGACCCTGGCAGGTCACCTCCCCTGCAGACCCCACCCCATGTCTCCTGGAGTGGGGGGTGATGTCGAAAGAGGTGCTCACGTCTGAGGCCTTGCCTAGCCTCGCCATCCCAGAGTCCTGTAAATAGGAGGGCAGTGAGGACAGCCATGGACACTCCTACAGGACCCAAGGCTGTTTGGAAGTGAGACTTCAGGGCTGAGCTCCGTCTCTGGGTAGGTCCGCACTCCCCAGGTCGCATGCCCACACGTGGGCTTTCTAGAGGAATTAACATGCTATGTCCCCAAGGACAGGGTCCACCTGGGAGCGTATCCAGGACCTGGCCACTACCAAGCTTCCCAGTGGAGTCACTGATTGGGGCAACTGCTCAGAGACCGAGTCTGCCTCATTGCGGCTGCTGTGAGCAGCGTGGCCAGTGTTCCTGGGAGGGGGCAGAGCTGACCCCAGTCCCTTGACATCAGGTGCTGGAGAACAAGAAGGGACACAGGGCTGTGAGGAAACTGGGTTTTTCCTGAGCCCCACAACATTCAGTCACTGTTCCCTGCTGTGATTTTCTTGACGGAAAGTGGAGATACAGATGCGATGCAACTCCCTGACCCGGACACAGAATTTTAGCACCCTGCGGTTTTTGTCCACACAAGTAGCCAGTGTCACCGGATGTGCCTTAGGGACGAGGTCCTTGGTGCTGGGACAGACCATCCGCTTCATGTTACAGAGAAGGAAATCGGGGCTGGGGAAGCTGGATTGCACGGGGTCAAACTGGCAGCCGGGGGCCCTGAGCTCGAGACGCGAGTCTAGGTTCCAGCCCCAGGTGCATGCGGGGCCTGCACGAACGGCTCTAGTGCGCCCAGTCTCGGTGCTTGTTCAGAGAGGTGACTGCGTCATCACAGTCTGGATTCATGTTTCTGGAGTTAATGCTTTTCCTCTGTGCCTGGGAATAAAGATGGCAGCGGGCACCCCAGCCCCACCAGCCCACTAGGGACAAGGACATTCCCTTCTCTCCCATCACTTCCTCTCCCGAATGAAGCCGAAGTCCTAGGGTTGGGGGTCACGCACATCCCTGTGGATGCTGATGTATGTGGCTGTGACACCCCATCCTTATAGCAGACGTGCAGTCATCACGAATCCCAGGTCTCCTGTGCGGGAGCCAGGTGGCCAGTCCCCTACAATGCTGCCATTAATGGGTGACCACTGCAGGGTTTCTATTAGAGGCGACAGGGCCTGGGAGCCAGTGTCCAGGGAAACCAGAAAGAACCATGGCTCTGGGTCCAGACCCAAGTGGGAGGGAGCTGCATGGGTGCACTGGGAAGACTTTCTCTAGAAACTGGTTTCTAGAGCCAGGGTCAGCCCTCGGGAGTGTGACACCCCCGCTCCACACCACCAGCCCCCTTAGCTCTGCACTTGTACTGCCTTGTAGGCTGACAACCCCTCATTCCCCAACCCTCGCCGGAGGCTGCGCCTCCAGGACCTGGCTGATCGAGTGGTGGATGCCTCCGAGGATGAGCACGAGCTCAACCAGCTACTCAACGAGGCCCTGCTCGAGCGGGAGTCTGCCCAGGTGTAAGTGGTCCCGTACACGCCCCATCTCGTGCTCCTCAGCACGTGCCTTGTCAGGCCCTGCTCGGGGCATTCATGGGCTTGCCTGTGGCCCCTCCCTAGTGGGCCGAGGCAGGGGTGGCATTTGTGTTTCACGGGGTTTGCTTCCCTTGCAGAGTGAAGAAGAGAAACACCTTTCTCCTCTCCATGCGGTTCATGGACCCCGAGATGGAGACCCGCTACTCGGTGGAGAAGGAGAAGCAGAGTGGGGCTGCCTTCAGCTGCTCCTGCGTGGTCCTGCTTTGTACGGCCCTGGTGGAGATACTCATCGACCCCTGGTGAGGGAGGGGCACTGCAGGGCCCAGAGGGTTGGGGGGCAGATGAGGGGCAATGAGCTTCCTAGGCCAGAGGCATAAGGGACGTGGGCACCTCAGACGGAGCCTGATGTAGGGGTGCAGACCTTCTCTGTTCCTTGCCCCCCACAGCAATAGCCCCAGCTGCCTCAGGCCCAGGGAATGTGGAGGACTGCCCTGGACCCTCTCCCTTCTCTCTGCTCCCAGGTAGCATCAGCATCAAAATGGGGATCAGACCAAGGCTGAGAAGGCCGAGGGTCAGAGGATCTAGGGGATTGGAGACCTCAGCTAGCTGGGCCTGAGTGGTTCTGGGACACAGAGACAGAGGCTGGGGACACTTCACAACTTGAGTCACCGAGGCCGAGTCTCGGCTCACTTTAGTAAAGGCAGGTTTCAGGCTCCAGGCACAGATTGGTAGCCCTAACACAGCAGCAAGTCCCTGGGGCGTAGTGGGTGTTCTGGAGTCCCTGCCTTAACTGCCGACGCCCCACGGAAGGACAGCCCTTGCCTTCCCTCCCTGCCTGAGCCAGTCAGCAGCTCACTCCTGCTCAGGGTTCCCCCATCGGAAAGGAGCGGGTGTGGAACCCTGTTCCAGTTAGTTTGGGGAATGCAAGAGCCTCGGACTCCCACGGTCCTAGGTTCTGGACACGCTTTACTGTTATACTTCTCATGTGACCGCAGGCATGTCACAAAGGGTTCCTAGTGCATCAGTTTACTCATCTGTAAAGCTGAAGCTGATGATGATAATCTGAGGATAACAGCGCCTGTCCCAGCTAACTCCGAGGGGTGTTGTGTGGATCAAATTCACTCATTCACCACACACGTTTACCGTCTACTTGTGCCTGGGGCTGAGGTCCAGGGATGCAGCAGTGGCCCCTGCTCTAGGGGAACTTCACTCCAGAAGGGGAAGAGAAGCATAAACACGTGATCAAAGCGGGCAGGGAGGAGGCAGACGGGCGCTGTGGGAGCTGAACTCCGGGCTGCCTGCGTCCTTACGTAGGGTGCTCAGAGCAGGCCTCCCTGACAGGGCGGTCCTTCAGGGATGGCCTGAGGAGAGTAAGAGGGGCTCAAGGATCAGGCACTGGATTAGCAACATGGAGGTTTCCTGGGCACTTGGCAAGAACACTGGGTGGAGTGCAACCACGAGAATGGGTGTGAGAGTGAGGGATTCGGAGACAGTGGGTTTCTCGGAGTCCACAGGCTAAGATGGGTGTGGAAGGACCTCGTAGCTGTAAGGCTCTGTGCAGTTCTCAGGACAACTCTGAGCAGTGCCTGGCAGTACAGGGAGCTGCTGTTTACTCCCTCCTTCCATCCTAGCAACAGGGGAGCATGCTCCTCCCTACGAATCCCTTCCCAGGTGTTTACTGGGCTCTGCCCAGGGCATCTGTGAGTGTGCCCTTCTCTGGGCAACGTCCTGCCCAACAGTCGCAGCTCAGGAGGGTCACACGTTCCCAGGCCTTGCACTCAATGGGCAGGCCCCTGGTGTTGCAGAACTTTTCGGGTGCAGGCCTGTGCCCTCTGTTCAGGGCCTGCCTTCCATCTCCTTCCCCTCACTCGCCAAGCCCCTCCCCCAATCTCACTACTTCTGGTCCTCTCCCTAATTAATTGCCTTCTCCCTGTTACAGGCTAATGACAAACTATGTGACCTTTGTGGTGGGGGAGGTTCTGCTTCTGGTCTTGACGATCTGCTCCCTGGCTGCCATCTTTCCCCAGGTAAGAAGCACTTGTCCTTTTGGTTTAGAAGCCCTCTGGAAGTGTCACTCCCTATAAAAGTGGGTATTGACGGAGTTCTGCATCCTATCAAATCCTTACAAATGGGTTGCAGAGCATCTTAGGATGGTTCAGGATGATCCATACATCCATTCGCTCATTGACATCTGCTGAGCACCCACTCTGGGCTGGGCTCACGGCGGCACACGCATGGGAGTATCAGTCTAGAGAAACGGGAGCCTGCGCAGAAGGGCAGTGGAGGCCTAGCTGGAGGGTTGGCCTCAACTGCGAAGGACCTTGAAACCCAGACAAAAGGATTAGGACTTCTGTAAGCACTGGGATGCCGTGCAGTTTTTTATCACAATGACAAGGCAACGGTAGTGTTCATCTGGCAGGCGGCTTGCCAGGTGGTGGAAGATTTAGGTGTACTGACCGGGGAAAAGCAGGAATAGCCAGGCAGAGCTGGCAGGCCCTGAGAATTCTTCTGTTTTGGCCTTGTCATTTGGAGATAAGGAGCAGGCTGTGGCTAGCTCATACTGTCCACCTCCTGGGCTGGTCCCTGGGTCTTCTCTGGAAAGGGTTCTGCTATCTGGAAGCCGTGACATTTTGTAAGTACGTCATATAGGAGTGACAGAGAGCACCAGGATTCCTGTGCTCCCTTCTCTGCTCTGCCATACTGTCAGCTCTGATTGACGCACACGCAAAACACCACTTTCTAGGCCCCTGGGAAGCACGGGTTCCCGGGGAAAAGGCTCATGCCCTTGAAACCCTGTTCCTTTTAGGCCTTTCCTAAGAAGCTTGTGGCCTTCTCAACCTGGATCGACCGGACGCGCTGGGCCAGGAACACCTGGGCCATGTTGGCCATCTTCATTCTGGTCATGGCCAATGCCGTGGACATGGTGAGTTCCTGCTGTCCTTGTTGAAAGGACACTCCCCCTCTTGCTGGAAAAAGGCCTCCACATTGGCCAGCACGCACAGCTTGTCAAACCATTCCACCACCACGAGGGACAGGTTTGGAGTGGCATTAGGTTCCTAAACCGATCACTCTGGCCAGAGGGTGCATCTTCTCCCCAGGAAACCTCTGAGACCGACCTGTTTCCCCAGCTCCTCTTTCCCAGAGTTCAGGAACCCGACGCCACGTGCCAGGTCCTGTGCTAGGTGCTTTACATGCTCTGACTCAGTCTCGTCTTGTATTTATTTTTGCTTTTCAACCAGTTTGCGTTTGTCACTTAATCTTTGTAACAGTGCCAACAGGTCAGTATTATTAACTGTAGTTTCATATGAGAACTAATGCTCAGAGAGGTCATTTTGCTTGTTTTTGGTTACACAGCCAGTGAGTGACAGTCAAAAATTGAAGGTCTAAATCCCAGTCCTGTGTTTTCTTCACCACCCAGGGATACAGTATGCGTACGCATTCTGCGTGTCTTAAGCATTTCCTCCAAGGCGGCTAGGTCAGGTGTCCACCAGCACCAAGGGAGGTAACCCTCTGCCACTGCAGGAGCAGTCCTGGGCAGCCTCCATCCATCCTAGTGTGGCCAGCAGGGTTGGGGCACTGGGGAAGGCAGCTGCACAGAGCCCAGGTGGCTGGAGACAGACACAGTCCTCTTCTCTGCTGTCCTTCATTTGTGGAAACTGTGAGTCCTGAGAGGGGGCAGCCAGATGCTTTCTCAGGGAGAAGGGAAAGCAGTTGGAAGCCGAGATCTGCTGATCTGGAGCCACCAGTCATCACGGAGAACTGGGTGTCGGGAGCTGTCATTCACATTCTCCTGTCACTCATCATGGCTCCCGCCCATTTTGGTAGCACATGCCACAGACACTCTTTTTGAAAAGCCCCACTTTTTTCAGATGTAACGTTGTTGTATTACTTGCTTTATTTCCTTTAACAACCTAAGCCAGGAAAGGACTCGGCGTGGAGATGCACTGCGGCAGCTGTGTGGGAGGCACAGCGCTAGGGCCGAGCGATCAGGAATCCCACTGGGACGGACCTGGGAGCTCCAGGACCTAACGCCCCTGGGCTGCACGGTGCCCACAGTGCCAGGAAGAAAATCCCCACACCCCTTGCACGTCAGAACACACCTGCAGGCTGGTGCTCAGATCTGGGGACCGCCGTGTAACAGGTCATGGACACTGTGCAGGACACCTGGAGATCCTGCCAGTTGTGGAGGGTGAAAACCCTGGGAGTTAGGGAGACTTTCACGTGCTGGAATCCCACGCTGAGAACGCCCCCAGAGCCAGCCAAGCTCCAGTGGGTGAAGGTTACAAAAAGTAGGCTTCGTTGTTCATGGACGCACTTTCTGCTGACTACCCCTGCTCAGCAGTGGGACCAGTGCCCAGCCCCAGACACAGCAGAGACTGGCTGCCCCAACAGTCCCTCTGTAACAGTGTGATGTGGGCAAGGGCACGTTGGATTTGAAACTTGAAGACTGGACACGTTGCTCCGGCTTTACCACTTGCTGATTGTGCTCCTTTGGGCAAGTCCAGCCTCTCTCTCATTTTTTTACAATGGTGGCGATAACTAAAAATAGTCAGGAATTTTAGTGAACCTCAAAAGGTATAGCTCTTAGGAGGAATGACTAGCATTTGTATTACTATTCCTTGGTAAATCTTCCCATACTTCTCAGTGTTTCTGAGGGAGTTGCGGTAAGTGGCAGCTGAGCACACATTGCCATGACAACCTCTGACCAGTGTCCTCTGTCCCTCGACCCTGTGTTCTCCCCATGGTCCTGGCCTCCAGCTGAGCTGCCTCCAGTCCTACGTGGGACCCAACAATGGCACTGCAGGGATAGAGACAGAGGACGGCTGCACGGACAGCCCCAAGTACTACAACTATGTTGCCGTGCTGTCCCTCATCGCCACCATCATGCTAGTGCAGGTCAGCCACATGGTCAAGCTCACACTCATGCTGCTCGTCACGGGCGCCGCGGCCGTCATCAACATCTATGCCTGGCGCCCCATCTTTGATGAATATGACCGCAGACGTTTCCAGGAACATGAGTAAGATGAAACTTGTTTGGGAATCTGGATTTTCTCCTTCCTTTCCCCCTCCCCACCGAGTTCCCATTTCAGAAGTCATGGGCCTGCTCTGAGGTGGCTTTCTGTGACTAGGGCTCATCCAAGGGTTTATGTGGGAATTGGGGTTCACGGCTCCTCACACATGTGCCACTGAATGGCCGTGGACCGGGGATAGATCTTTCCATCTGGAAGATCTGGGTTGCCTCTATGTTTGGCTGGCCACTGGCATCTTGTACCCAGATGGGGTCTGAGTGTGCTACTGTCTGTCCAACAGCTTTCCTATGGCTGCCTTAGAGAAGATGCAGGTCCTCTCCTCCCCTGGACTCAACGGCACTGACAGGTAAGGTGACCGCTGTCCTCACTGGTCTGCATTTTCAGCCCCTCTCCTCTAGAGACGGGCAGCGCTACAGGCCCGAGCCCCAAGACCTCACCCTTTGGAAGCACGCAATGGGGGGATGTGGAAGCAGCGAAGCTAGGGTGTGTTTCTGTAGGAGGGCTGGGCAGAGGTGGAGTGATTTTAGCACGGACCCAGGCCCCCGAGTCAGAGAGTGAAGCTTGGAGAGCAGCAGTTTGTTGGAGGGTGGGACAAAGAGCCTGGAATGAGGGGGAGAGCGAGGTCAGATGGGTGGTGCTGGCAGGTGGGCAGACAGCAGAGCAGTGCGGAGAAAGGCACAGTGCCTTTGCTCTGGAGACCCGGAGGCCTGATTGGCCGCAGCGGTCCTCTGGGAGCTGCTCCAGCCCAGTTTCCTGAGCCCCGGTGCTGGCTTTGAAAGAGGATCATGGACTGGAAGCTCTTCAAGGCCCTTTCTAGCTCTAAAATTTCAGAATTTCATGATTCAGCAACTTGACTAGAGTCAAGTGAGTTTTAACAAAAGATTACTTAACAGAAGATTGGTAGAATAGGTCCGTCACAAAAGAAGAAACCTAAATAGCCACTAATAAATCAAAAGCACTTAAGCAATCAGCAAATCCAAATGAAGACCACAACAAAAGACCACTCCACACCTGCCAGTGTGCCAAGAACAGAGTCTCATAACACCAAGTACAGTGATAACTCACACACCACTGGTCGGAGTATAAACTGGTATGACCACTTTAGAAGACCACTTGGAGGTATTTAAAACAGACCCATGGCCCAGCAGTTCCACTGCTAAACACACACCCTGGAGGGACACGTACATAGATATGTGCCAGGACGTATATACCAGGATTCATAATAGCCACACACACACACATCCCCAAAACAAGTGAAAATGACCCAAACTAAGTAGTGAATGGGTATACAATAGAACACTATACACAGTAATGAAAATAATGAACTACAGCTCTGCACATAAGCATGGATAAAGGTGTGACCTAAGAAAGCTTTACTGCTCAGTGGGAATCTGGGCTTGAGGTGAAGGCGCTTGAGCAGCTGGGAGAAGTTTCTGGGGCCTGAGGTGACAGGAAAGAGCACAGCCCGGCTGGAGTAAAACGCCCCTTAGGAGGGAGCACGGTGCTTTCAGCGGTGTCACTCTCTGCCCCGCAGGCTGCCCCTGGTGCCTTCCAAGTACTCACTGACGGCGATGATCTTCGTCATGATGCTGAGCTTCTACTACTTCTCCCGCCACGTGAGTTCCTGCACACCCTCCTCCCGTTTCGCTCGCAGCCCAGCAGGGCCACCTGCGTAGCAGGTCCAGGATCTGAGAACCCAGGCTCCTAAGGACGCTGGTTTCTTTACCCAGTATGGCATGTGACCCCATCAAGCCACCACCTTCTCCATTTTCAGTTTTTTTCCTCAGCGATTCAGGCAAAACAGTTCTTGACCTCTTCCTTGACCTCCTCCAGCCTGGATAAAATCTGTTCGCCAGGCCAGGAGCTCATGGGTCTTCACTCAGTCTGGCTCTGGGAGTCACTAACACACTGACCTCGGAGCCAGAGAGAGGGGAAAAAAGGAAAGAGGAAGACAGGGTAGGGAAGAATCCATGCAGGGGCTTTACTCTTCCACGTTAGCTCAGGTGCCACCCAGCGGTTTGCCAGGGGAAGTACAGCCTTCCCAAGCCACTTGGCTAGATGGGGCCTGCTGGAAAGGGGACTCTCCTCCCAGGGCTAGGAGATCCCCACCACCCACAGGTCAGACCTATAGCACAGTTAGGTTCGAGGAGGTTCCACCCATCCAGAAGGCCCCTTTGATACCTGCTGTCACTACAGAGGCTGGGATCCTCGCTGCAGCTGTGGGGTGGCCTTTTTGGTTAGGTGGATCAGAATTTCTGGGGCTTCCTCCTGTTTCCATGTGAAACCTCTCCACTCAAGTTCCCGTTTTTCATCTTCCCATCAAACGGCCGGCTTAGAGCACACACCCTGCTTGTGTCTACAGGTAGAAAAACTGGCACGGACCCTGTTCTTGTGGAAGATTGAGGTCCATGACCAGAAGGAACGTGTCTATGAGATGCGACGCTGGAACGAGGCCTTGGTTACCAACATGTTGCCTGAACACGTCGCACGCCACTTCCTGGGGTCCAAGAAGCGAGATGAGGTGAGGGGTGGCCTTATGCTGTGGCCTGGAGCCATGAGGCTGTCTTCACCTGGCTTTCTGCCAGGCAGCGCCCCAAACCCAGGCCTTCTTGTGACATGGTGGCGGGTCCCGCTACCAGCTTTGGGCTGTGAGCCACTCTCCTGTGAGGCCTCACTTCAGCAGACAGAGCCTGGGCTGCAGCCCCCTGTCCGCTGCAATGTTCTCAGAACGCTTCTCACAGCTCATTTCCCAACTCTGCTCCACCCTCTCACACTCAGCCGTTCCAGGGGGTGGAGAAGCTATTTTTTATTTAGTCAACATTGTGATAAAAGCTACTTTCTAATAATGCAAGTTGGGATAACACGAGAGGAAGTGTGTCCAAAGAGCTGAGTGACCTGTCGTGGGTGTGGAAGATACATTCGTTTCCGGAGCACACTATTTAATCAGCCGCTTCAAGCACTGTGGCCCTGCCTCGCTTTAGGAGCTGTACAGCCAGTCTTATGATGAGATCGGAGTCATGTTTGCCTCCCTGCCCAACTTCGCCGACTTCTACACGGAGGAGAGCATCAATAATGGTGGCATCGAGTGTCTGCGCTTCCTCAACGAGATCATCTCGGATTTTGACTCTGTAAGTGTCCATGTGCCCCCCTCCTCCTGCCACAAAGCCAGCTCGTTCCAAATGATACCTCAGAACAGGCTGCAGCAGCCAGAAGCTGGGGTTCCTCTAGCTGGCCACGGTTTCCCACATAAGCCCCCTCTACGATGTACGGGCTTCTGCAGCCATCTAGAACAGCAGGGTCTGAGGGTGTGAGATGGGAGCCTGGGAAATCACCTACAAGTTCACAGGATGAAGAGTGGACAAAACAAGGTCCAGAGGTCCCTCTGATCCCCCTACCTCCAAATTCAGATTCCTTAAATGCTGAGTTACTTGTACATCAAAGGAAATGCTTTTACCTACATGTTCGACCACCACCCTAGGAGACTGGCAGTTTTATCCCAATGTTATGGTTGCAGAAACTGAGGCTCAGGAAGACTTGCTGAGGTCATGTGGCAGATAAAGGGCAGAATAACCCTTTTATATATGAAAGCATCCCTTGGATATGTTGTGGGGTCATTGTAAACAGACAAATCTGTCCTATAGTTGGCTCATTCATCTCAACTCCTGACAGTTTTCCTTAATACCGGCTTTAGCTTCTAGACAATCCCAAATTCCGGATCATCACCAAGATCAAAACCATTGGCAGCACCTATATGGCAGCTTCAGGAGTCACCCCAGATGTCAACACCAACGGCTTCACGAGCTCCAACAAGGTACCCAACCAGCACAGTGGCCAGAGAGCAGATGGGGCTCTGCCTCCTGAGGCGAGAGAGGCAGCCCGGCCGAGCGCATGGGGAACCAGACCCTGCGAGTGGCTAACGCTAAGCACTACTGAATGGAGGTACTTTGCACGCGCACAGACATACGCCACGGGGACCGAGCGATGCAAACTTGTGTCAGGTTCGTAAGACAGTGTACACACTGCAGCCCACGTTGCTCTCGGCCTAGGTCTGGCACATGGTGCTGAGGCACTGCGGCCACGCTCCCTCCGGTGCTTGCCTGAGGACGGAGCGGCAGGACCACCGCACAACTGTGTCACAGTGAACATGTCCCGCCTGGGGACGTGCTTTTGTTCAGTGGAGCCAGACCCGTGAAGCCAGCTCTACCTACCTACCAGAGGGGGAGGAAACGACCTGTGGGGGTCCTGGTCTGAAGAGCTGTCCTTAAAACATCCTCCTCCTATGGATGATGTCAAAGAAACATGCCTAACCCTCAGGGCTTATGATCTAGTTGAGGAACCAAAACAAGGACAACTGTCCCAAGTTTCAGGACCAGATTCAGACAAGGTGATGAGACATGGCTCCTGAGCAGACAGACACACAGCAGACAGGAGGCAGAAGGGCTGGGTCGGGTTTGTCTTCCCCACCACCACTGCCTAGTCTGTGTCGCGGTGACAAGTGAGTGCTAAAGAGGGCGCAGATGCCTTTGTGGAAAAAGTAAAGATTAGTCCTGACCAACCAAGTGAAGGGAGGGGCCTGCAGAACGTTAGGGAAAGGTGGGGGGCTGCTGTGGGCCCAGACTGGCTCCTGATGCCTCTGTGCTGCTCTCTGGTGCAGGAGGAGAAGTCAGACAAGGAGCGCTGGCAGCACCTGGCTGACCTGGCTGACTTTGCGCTGGCCATGAAGGACACGCTCACAAACATCAACAACCAGTCCTTCAACAACTTCATGCTGCGCATAGGTGAGGCTCTCGGATCCATTCTGACACAGGGGACGCAGCAAGTCAGCAGGAAGGAGGCTCCGAAAGATCCAATGTGTTTAGGTTGGCGGGGGTTGTGTGCTCACAGAGCTGGAAGGGACCATAAGGACCTCTGGTCTGTTCCAGATGAGCAAACTGAGACGCGGGCTGACGGGGTTACGGCCAGCTGTGCCTGCCCCAGAGTTTGCAAAGATAGCTAGTCTGGCTGGGAAGCCAGTGTGCTATCTACTTTGGAAATCTTCTATGCCTGCTGAGGGTTTTGCTTGCCTCTGCCCAGCCTCTCAGGAATCAATCACCTGCTGCCCACTACTGGGAATTTGCTGTGTTGGCAGGGGGGTGGGGTGGGGGGGGTCTAATTTCTGATGAGGTCGCAGGAGACAAAGTACCAGATCTATGTCAGGAACTGGCAACTTCTGTGCTGAGCTAATCAGTACAGTGGGTGTAGCTGACAATTTGCCAAACACATGGTGAAGACAGGGTAATAAATACGAGACATGAAGTCTGCCCTCCAGTAGCTTAGAGACAGGATTAATGAGGAATGTGTTATATAGGAGGAGCTTTATGGTGGGGGTCGGGTGGCACATTCGGTGAGGGGTTGGTAGCTTCCCAGCGAAGGCTGGCGTGGCTGCGCTGACCTTCACGCCTCTGCCCCAGGGATGAACAAAGGAGGGGTCCTGGCTGGAGTCATTGGAGCCCGGAAGCCACATTACGACATCTGGGGCAATACAGTCAACGTAGCCAGCAGGATGGAGTCCACAGGGGTCATGGGCAACATTCAGGTCTGTGCAGCAACAAGGCTGAGTGCAGGGGCTGGGGCCAGAGCGGGCCAGTGCATGTTCTGCTGGGCACCGTCTCCCCCAAGGGATTCGGCGGTGCTAGGAGTAGGAGGCGAAAGGCAAAAGTGGGAAAGGTGCCTCCAGGGCTGGGCGCAGAAGGGAGAAAAATCCTCGATCCTGTTTGTAAAACTTAGGTGTGCTAATACCCTGCCTCTTGGCATGAGCTTTCTGATACCTTGTGCCTGCAGCAGCCCCCCACTGAGGCCACCCTGACCTGTAGTGGCTGGGCCTGGCAGAAAAGTCCCACAGAAGGGCAAGGGGCAGGGAGTAGGAGTTTCCAAATATGGATGCTGCCACACAGTCCAAGGCTCTCTCCTCAGACTAACTTGGGGAGGCAGGCAAAGCAGCCTGGGGTCTGCTGTTCTCTGGTGTGTGGAGCGAGGACACTCGGCCCTGGGAGGTCTGGAGGATGCTATGGGTCGGGCGGACTGGGACCTGCGGCCCACACGTGGGTGCCGTCTGGGCAGCCTCGGTCTGGGCTTGCTCTGACCCCAAGCTCTTGCGCTGTGTTCTCCCTCTGCAGGTGGTAGAAGAGACGCAGACCATCCTACGGGAGTACGGCTTCCGCTTTGTGAGGCGAGGACCCATCTTTGTGAAGGGCAAGGGGGAGCTGCTAACCTTTTTCTTGAAGGGGCGTGATAAGCCGGCTGCCCTCCCGAACGGCTCCTCTGTGACACTCCCCCACCAGGTAGTAGACAACTCCTGAACAGCATCCAGCCCCACAATAGTCCAAATGGGAAGGGAGAATGTATGTTTTGGAATCAAGGGCCTTGGGGAAGGACAAATGAACAAGTCCCAACATTCCCAAACTATGGATGTGCACACTCATGTAGACATTAGATTTAAAAATACCCTCCAGCCTTCATTTGTTCATGGACACGTGAGCTCTGAGGGCAGCCATACCACTCCTCAGTGTGCCTGCAGCTTCCCCAGAGCACGGAGGTCTTCGGCACAGTGCAGGTATGAGGCTTCCAGGGCCCTAGTTCTGACCAGCCCTTCTCCCCGCACAGAGGCCACGGCCACTGTGACCAGCAGTGTACCAGGGTGGGGCAAACTTGCCTTTGCCGCTGGGAGCACAGATGGGGAAGCTCAGCTTAAGATGAGGGCTTGGCAGGCGGGGCCACCGTGCTGAAGCGAGGTCAAGCGGAGACCAGCTTGTCTCCAGATGGTCCAAGTTGGGTGATAGGTAGGGCCCGTGTCCTGATAACCTTGAAAGGTTCTTCTGGAACCCCTGTCGCCGTAGTCACGGGAGCAGAAAGTGCAATATTTCCTTTTACCTGGTGGGAGGGAGGGAAAGGGAATTTATTTCTGAAAGAAAAATATATCAACAGATCTTCTACATTTATATTTTTAACTTTCTGTTAAAAACACTTTCTGATATTGCCTTGCCTTTTGAGCTCTTGCTACATTCGCCTTTGCTACTGCTTTAAAAGAGAATTTACAGGAATTGATACAGAACAAGACTTTTATTAAAAGCTTTCTTCAACTTGAATGTGATCACTGTGAAAACCCCGTTTGTCCCCCTCACTCACCACTGGTCCTTGCCACGTGCCGTGAAGGCACGAGAGCTTGAACGAAGACGTCGTGTTCATTCTTCAGTTGCCTTCTTCTAAGTGGTGGTCCTAGCTGGCTTTCCCATTCCCCTGAGCTCCCCCCAGTTAGCTGGAGCTCCCACACTTCTAAGGTTACTTCCTGGTCACCGGGTCTAGAAAGTGACCATTTTAAAGAGTGAGGCCTGAACACAGCTCTGGGTCTGGGGTAGTAATGACTCCTACTTGTGACTGGTGAAAGGGGGACAGGAACTGAAATGGCATGACCAGCCAGTTAGACGGGTCTGAACCGGGCCTGCACGCCCTCCCTTAAGCCGAGGAAAGAGCCGGTGGCTTATGGCCCACGGCTGCAAGCCACGGCGGAGGGAAGGCCGCTTCCTTATGCAACGACCGAGTCACGAGCACACTTCTGACCGTGCTTTTGTGTAGCGACTTAAAACTGTCAGCTCTCTACTGAGATGTTTCAGGGAACGAAATGGGAGAGACAGAGAGCCCTGGTTACTTTATCCACACAACACTCTCAAAGGCAGTGGCAAACACACTTCCCTTCGTAACTATTCCATTCACGTCACATGAACAGAGTATGCGGAGAACTTTACTTTCAAATGTCTCACGTAGGAAAATGAGGTGGAATTAAGCTTTTATAAAAGGTAGACATACTTTTTAGTTGGTACATATCCCTCTCACAAAATGCCTTCTACTGCCCTACAACCCAGTCTGATTTTCAGCTAAAACGTATGGTCAAATCACTACCTCCAAGAACAGCTGATCCTGAGCATTTAGCCAGCGACCAGGATGGAGAACCGTCAGATGCCAACATCTATGAACTCAGACTTGCCCCTTCATTGTCCTGATGAGGGGGTGTCTGTGTTCACTGCGAGGGTGTCCCCAGGCAAGGAGTCAGCCCTTCAAGTTTCCAGTCCCGAGATCCTGCCCGGGACTGTGTACAGGGGTTGTCCACTCACTTTTGACGTGTCCTCAGTGAAAACGACCTACCAGACCAGACTCAAATCCAACCTTTCTTCTCCCCTTGCAAAGGAAGCAAACACCTGATGTAGGGGCTTAGTACAGAGTAGGTGCTCATGGGCGGCCCGCTGTTCCTCCAATGAGGTGGATAATGTGTCCACCCCTAAAAAAGAAAGCTTCTGTTAATCTCACCTGGTGCGGCTGGGAGAGTCAGAACCTGGATCTCTGATATTCGGGACCCAGGTAACTTTCTGGCATGGAGCTGAGAAGCTGGCCCTTACTGGACCAATGTCATGTTGAGACCGGGAACTTAAAACAGACTGACCCGAGAAATCAAACCCTACGGTGCAGAGCCTGCAGCAGCTTCAAAACTCCTGCCCCAACAGCATCTCACCGTTTTCACTGCTGCCCACGTCGCACCGCTGTGCAACACCTGAGGCAGGTCACGGGAAATCTCGGCCAGCTCTGAGAAATCCCCACTCAGAGATCTCTGGAGCGCTCAGTGTACACTAACTTGCCACGCCCACTTGGCTGTGGAGTGAAATGAGCCCTCTGGCTCTTCGCCACGGTGACCCTGTGACTCAGCCTCGTTAGCTGTCTCTTCAAGAGCGGTCTCCAATGAAAACAAATTATGAGCTGAAAGAACACTGGCTGAGTTGGGAGGACCCAAGGAGGGAAAACTATGATGATTATTTACTATTTACAAAAAGAGGGAAAGCTGGCAGAAAAAAAAGGTATTTTACTTTGTATTGTTCTGTTTATTGTACATAAACAGAACAAAGTATCTCCAGAGGCCCAAGTGATGTGCTCTACCTATTTTACCCTGTGTCACTCAACCTGAGTAACCCAGAGCCTATCACATTAGTTTCTCCACTGTGGCGCCTTCCTCTTACCTTGGTAAGTAACGGTAACGTCAGTCGGGAGGGTCACCGTGAGGTCCTTGTAGAGCAGCCGAGCACAGAATGGGAAGGCCTGGCCCCTCGGCTCCGCTTTGTAAGTAAATGACAGCAGATTGCACAGTGAGTTTCTCTGCAAGGGCCCCGCCAGAAAGGCAGCAAAGTCACTCTAATGGAGGTGGGGATCAAGACAGACAGACAGTTAGGCTCCAAAGGCAGGGAGTGGCTGTCACGCTGCAAACACTGTCTACCAAAAACAGGGCCCGTTAATTGTTAATTAAATTCCAGAGAAAGAACAGAGAAGGGCCTGAAAAGAGGACCGGTGACAGAGATCTATAGGATAACTAAGAGTCAGTGCCAGCCTAGGAAGGCCTGTGGGAAGCACTTAGGAAGTGAACGGCCAGGGGTTGGGGATGCAGGGAAGATACTATTTGTGCCGAGAATTTTGATGACTTCATAGACATGGCTGAGATGTTCTATGTCTGCATACACATATCAATTTATCTAAATGACAACCAGGAGCTACAACATCATTCCAAATGCCTAGAGGGGGAAACTAAGCTTGAAAGAGTCAATTATTCCCTATTGCATTCATTCCTGTCTCCCCTCCACCCCCCAACACTAACTCAACTGCAACCCTAAGAAGGTAGGGGAGAATTTAGGCAAAGGTGCACAGTATTCCTCTGTGGTATTTCAGATGATTCTGCTTTGCATCTATACCCTAGGTTTAGCAAGGCACTTGGCACACAGTAGGTTTTCTATCAGTCCCAACTGAATTGTAAGTACAGCAACTGTACTCTAACACTTTGTGATGGGCAGGGAGGGTCAAATGTAAAAAAAAGCCTGAGGTCCACCACTAGGGAGTGAATAATCCCTTAATAACCAGTGTTCTTGCTTTAGCATCATCCAGAGTTTCAGCAGGGGAAGAAAAGACTGGAAAAAGAGCTTGTACATAAATAGTAAACAAGTATTAGAAGGATAACAGACTTCTGACTCAGTTATGAGATATCATAAAATACCAAAGAAAACCTGACCTCCCCCCTCCTGTTTTCCTTTTAAGCCTATCCTAGGCTCATCAAATGCTATATAAGATCCCCGACAGACACCTGAAGTCGATCTGCCTGGTACTTCCTCCCCGAGTAAGCATTCAGGTGTTCGCAGAGACTGAACAGGAAGTGCTGAATATTAGTCTGTAAGTATTTTGCAGATATCTCCTCCAGGGGAATGAAGACTGGGACTGAATGGTGATGGATCCGAAGTGGTTTCTCTATGACAAGGTCCACGAAATAGGAATCCAGCAGGTGCCCCTCAAAAGCAGTCTGGATGCGAACACAGACGCCCCGGCTGGTCAGTTTCCCACTGAGCCCTGAGACAGACAAGATAACACACGGGGCAGGGAGTGGCTGTGGCACTTCAAACACTGTCCCTAACACACGTCCGGCATGTTAGTATCTCATCTTCTGTGCACCCCAGTGGCTCCAGCACTGCCTAGTACACACAGAATGCACTCAAATGGTTTTCAACAAATGCATATCAGACTCTTCCGACACTAGCTCACTTTGAGTTTGAGCTGTTAAAACCATGGAATGGTGGCAAAGAAAAAACACCCTGAATGTCAAATTACTGAGGAAAAGATTTTGACATTTTCAACTTACCTATTCTTTTTTCTCTGAATGTCAAATGATTTATGATAGACCCCAGTTTTTCCCACAGTCCTCTTGCAGCACAGATAACAGGGAGAGTAAATCCCCATTTTAATGGTGAAACAGAGACGTGAGGTGTTCTAACTATTTGACCAGTGGCATAAAGCAAGCCAGCAGTAAAGAAAGTTCTAGGATGGGACCTGGTACATGTTGAAGAGCAAAAAAGAACAGTCTAAACCAGCTCCCCATCAATCTGATGCACAAAGAGGCCAATACTGGAGGTAAAGAGGCCCACAAACAGCATGTACACTGAAGGGGCAAAGCCAACGGTCAAGAAATGAGTCCAGGACTCACAATATGCCTACCAAACTAACTCGGCAGAGACCAGAGACCCAGGCTGAAACGGTCAGAAAAAAGTGTACCTGTGAAACGGTATGCTTGCAGAATGCCTTTCACGTCTTCCCATTTTCTTTCCAAAACCTGCTTGCTGACCTGAAGTGTTTGGTCAGGTTCTGCACGGGCTTCCACCTGCAAGACACGCAGGAAGTCAAGCTGGCCCGAAGGGGCTAACACAGCGTCCCCGCCCGCACCTACTGGGGTAAAGCAGAATGCGGAGCGTTACAGAGTGAAGGACGAAGTGCTACAGCGGTCTGCGACGGCTGCGAAGTCACACAAGAGGAAGAATCTCATGGGTCACAGTGCTAGGAATCAGAAGCAGAAATCGTGCGACCTGAGTACTGTGAGAGGCAGAAAAGAAGGGTGTGAACCAGGTCTGGTATGAGCAAGGGTGAGCGAAGCGGTTGTGAAGAGGCAAGGCTGGAAAGCTGCTTTGGGTGCGGCCGTGCAGGCTTTCCAGCGCCAGGGTAAGAAATACTGACTCCAAGCCGTCCACTCAGAGCCGTGGCCCGGCAGGCGGTCTCAGACTAACTCCCCTCTGAGAACTGTGCAAGCTGGATGACATTCCAAGTCAGCGAGCAGGCCAGCAAGCAAACTGACGGCCTGAAGGCATTAGAGACACACCAGAACAGCCCGACTGAAGGTTAAAGATAAATGCTCTGCGCTTAGCTGGGTCTTCCCAGCAGCTTTCTCCCTCCGAGCGTTTGTATCGCAAAGCCTACGGGCCACAGAGAAAGCTGCAGGCTCCACTCTGCAGCAGTCCCGCTGAGACAAAACTGGAGACCAAGGTCACCCAGCCGGTCCTTCTAGGGGCCAAGATCCCACAGAAAAGGGCCCCAACCTTTTGCGGGCAATGTCCCCTCCCGCCAGTTGCCAATTCCTAAACTGCACTGAGAAACGAAACAAACATGAAAGTTAAAAAGCTAAGCAGAGATTGTAGTACAAAAAACTTTGGAGGTCAGAGCCTGCCAAGGAAGAGGAGCCTTGACAGACCTGTCCCCAGCACACAGCCAGACTTTCAGCTGAGGGCCCTAACGGAAGGGACAGCACCCTCAGAGCAAGGGCCACCGCACCTGGATTAAGGCGATTTGCCCATACACTGTTTCCCTGTCAGAAAAACCCTGAAGTTCCCTCTGGAGGAAGAGATCACAATACAGAGTCGCTGTTTTTTTTTTACATATGCACAACTTATCATTGAATCAAAAATTTTTTGTACCAGGTATATAAAGAAAGAAAAACAGATGACTGAAAACCAAGGAAAAAGACAAAAGAAACAGATCTAAGGGGATTCAACCCTCGGAGTTATCAGGCAGATGAAAATATATTAAATGATGGAAAAGTCATACCAAAGAGCCAAAATCTATAAAAATGAGTCAGATGGAAACCCTAAAACCAAAAAATATAGTACTAACTAAAATTAGAAATTACATATTGGTATATTTTCATATCCAAATTAAATCCCAGAGACAGAAAATTAGTAAAGACAAGGGTCACAGTGAACACACACACACTACTCCACACAAAGAGCCCCAGAAATAGAGGGAAAGAATGATGAAAATGCAGTATTTGAAAGCATATTGGCCAAATTTTCCAAAATAAATGAAAAACATGAAGTAATTAAGAAGCTCTGCAAACACTGAGCAGGCTAAAAAAGGAAAACCACTCCTGGCCCCGTTATGATATAAAATTGCTAAAATCCACAAACAGAAGCTTAAACACAGAGGAAAAAGACACATATCCAAACAGTAACATACCTGAGAGAAAATGCAGAGGGAGAAGACAGCAGAACACTGTATCTAAAGTATGAAAGAAAATGACTTCCAATCTGTAACTATACACCTAGCAAAAACATTCTTTAAATATTGAAAACCATAAGGACAGTAAAATAAGGGTGTTTTCAAACAAACAAAAACAGGATTTATTGCCAGCAGGCTTACAATAAAAGAAATACCAAAAGAAGCTACTTACGGCGAGGGAAAATAATCCCAGACGGAAATCTGGAAGTGCAGGGTGCAATAAAAAGCACTGAAAAGGGTAACTATGTGTAGCTCTAGTGCTTGTACAAACGACGAGGTGTTTCAGAGGGTTCAAGCAGCTGTAGAATTCAATATATGGCGAGACACTCGCGTGGAAGAAAAGTCAAAATGTTAGGAGGTTCCGTGCTATCCAGAGAGTTGTAAAAGTACTAATTGGAAGCACACTCGATTAAGAAAAAAACTGCATGTTTTCTCTAGGATAACCACTGCAAGACTAATGAAAGAATTTATAATAAGCTAATGGAAAAGTAGAATAGTAAAATGATCAACCGAAAAGATGCAAGACAGAAGAGGAACAGAATAAGACACAGCAGTAACGTGGTAGACTGAGACACAAATGTGTCAGTGATCATGTTAGAAGTTCACAGGCTAAACTTCCCACTGAAGACAGAGACTGCCAGGCTGCATTTAAAGTATCCAACTAAATGCTACTTACAAGAGGAAAGAAAGAACTTACCATGCAAACTCTAAACAAACAGAGCTGTTGTAGTTATACTAATATTTGACAGACTTGACTTTAATGCAAAATTTTAACTAAAATAAAAAGGAACATTTCATAATTATAAGTGGCTTACTTAGGCAAGAAGACAGAACCACCCTGAACTGTCTGCACCTAAAATACAGCACCGGCGTGACTGAAGGGAAACCGTGCACAACCCGTCCCACCAAGAGCGCTGGAATGTGCATCCTAGCACCGGGCACAGCCAGCAGCCGTGCGCCACACAGTGCCATCCCGGCCAGTGACAGCCCACACATGACAGCCAACACACAGGGCGACGGCCATGGAAGATCAGCATGGAGCCGAAGACTTCCGACCGCCTAGTGGCGGCACAGCTGCCGTGATGTCGCAGTGCGGTACACCACTTACGTGTTTGCGGTGAGGCTGGCACATGCGAAACTCCGTTTCCAGCTACAGAAAAGTATAGCACATGAAATTATGTATGCATGTAACCCTTGATAACGATAAAGGACCATTACTAGTCTGTGCATGGACTAGCCACGGTTCTCTCTGTTATTCCAGAGTGCACGGTTTCTGCTCCTAAGAAACAGAACAGCAGCTGTTCACCCAACAGCAACGCCGTACATCCACGTTCACTGCATCTCTTTTTTAACATTTTTTACAACTTGGAGATATATAATTCACATCCCATATAATTTACTATTTTAAAGTACACAATTCAGTAGCTTTTAGTATATTCAGAGTTGTATATCCATTGCCACAATCAAATTTTTGAACATTTTCATTATCTGAAAGGAATCTCCACCCCCTTAACTGTCATTCCCCCAATCTCGGCCCTCTGTAACCACTGATCTGCATTCTATTTCCACAGATCTGCTTACACTGGGCATTCATGTAAAAGAAATCACTCAGCATGTGGTCCTTTGTGACTGGTTCCTTGTACTTACTGTTTTCAAGGCCAGTCCACGTTACAGCATCTACCTATACTTCACTCTTTTTATTGCCAAATCACACTCCACGGGATGGACACATCGCATACTGCGTCTCTTGCCTGTACTGTTTTCTCTCGTGCTGGATTTAACCTCATGGTGTTGTGTAAGTGTGTGTAGGCTGAGACTGGTGTTTACAGCAGAGCGCAGTAATGTCCTCGGCTCTCATTCACTTACCACGGACACACCCACAGCAACTTCCAGGCCTGCGAGGGCCATTCATGGTTAAGTCCCGTATACAGGTACACCATGTCTTATCTTTTACATTTTTACTGTGCCTTTTCTATGTTTAGATGTGTTTAAATACACAAACACTAACCACCGTGTTACAACTGCCCACAGCACTCAGTGCAGTGCCGTGCTGCACAGGCTCGCAGCCTAGGAGCGGCAAGTTGCGCCACACAGCCCAGGTGTGGGGGTGCCCCCTGCAATGTTCACACAGCAGTGCAACCGCCTAACGATGCATTTCTTAGAACATGTCCCCATGTTAAGGGGTGCGTGACTGCAGATGAGCAAGTCAGCGAGGACACAAAACACTTAAAACTTCACGACAAATACACTGGTCTATCTGACACGTGTACCACCCAGTATCCAACAGACGCAAAACCCTGCATCTCACAGCACACATGAATCGATTCCTGATGGGTTATAGTTCTAAGCCCAAAAGTACAACAACATAGCTTTTAGGAAATAACATGAAACACCGTCATGATCTGCAGTTAGGCAAAAATTTATTAAAAGGAAATAAGAGCAGTAAGCATAAACTTAGATTCCTGAATCAAACCTCATTAAAATGAAGACTGTTTTCACCATAAGACACCATCAGAGAGTGAAAAGGCAAGCCACAGTATACAAGATTTGTAACACATAGACCCTACAAAGAACTCATATCCAAAACATGTAAAGAATTCTACAGTTTAATAAGAGACAACACAATGAAATTTTTGTAAAAGCCTTGAAAAGCACACTTTATAACACAAGACTTTGAAGTGTGCAAAACAGGTACTTAACATCATCCCTTATTAGGCAAATGCAAATTAATCCACAATGAGATACTATCACACCCCCACCAGAACGTCGAATTTTTTAAACCAACAATATCAAGTACAGAAAAAGATGTAAAACCATGGACATCTCACACACTGTTGCCGGGAACATGAAACTGGTGCAATCACTTTCAAAAACTGCTCGGCATTATTTACTAAAG
This sequence comes from Macrotus californicus, assembly GCA_007922815.1. Lineage (NCBI taxonomy): Eukaryota > Metazoa > Chordata > Mammalia > Chiroptera > Phyllostomidae > Macrotus > Macrotus californicus. Next base: position 105,967 of record VMDR010000949.1, read on the forward strand.
CTAATACGCATACCCCGTGACCCAGCAATTCTACCAAATTCACACCTGATAGAAAAGTGTGTATTTTTACACCAAATCACAGGAACACAACTGTTCACAGCAGCATTATCCCTAATGGTGTCAAAGAGCAACAACCCCAGCGTCACCAGCAGTACATCAGGTAAACAGGGCGGAACATGCATAAAATAGCGTCACTACTCAGCAACGTGGGCGAAGCCTCAGATGTAACATTCAGCCAAAGAAGCCAGAGTTTTCTACTTTCAACATTTACATGAAGTTAAAAAACAGGTAAAACGAAGGGATGATGACAGAAATCGAAAAACCGGTTACTTGTGGGAAATGACTAGAAGGTACAAGAGGGAGACCTCCAGGGCACTTGTGACATTCCCTGCTTCGATCTGTGCGGTACTCGTGTGTTCGCTTTGTAAAAGTTTCTGCACTTTATACAGGTTTTATACGTGTATTTCACTTTAATAAGAGAGTGAAGGGAAGAAGGGAGAGGGAGAAGGGAGTGAAGTAGGGAACGGAAGAGAGGTGGGACAATGAGAGGGACAGAAAGGGAAGGCTGACCATACCCCGCGGGCAGTGAACAGTTACTACAGTTACTGAAGGTTTTGAGCAAGGCGACGCTGCAGCGGTTCAGGAAAGCATTTTCCTGGCTGTACCTGGAGAGGTAAAACACGAGGAGAGAACCAACTGGCAGACTACCGCAACCACCCTGGCACCCAAATCGCCCGATAAACATTCATCGGCGCGGTGCGGTCATGCCCTAGGCCTTCCCCTCACTTGGCGCTGGTACTTGAAATGGGGACAGTACTGAGCTACTGCAACAGCGTGGGGGAAGAAGCACAAAGACAACCTAAAGGGAAACTTGACAGCGCTTGCTGGCAGACCTGGGCTAGCCACAAAACTGACAAGAGGAAAGAGTCAAAGTTTATTGTGAGGTTTCAAGTCCCGGTAACAGAAAAATGGCATTAATGACAAAGCACCAAGGGCTCGCTCTGGCCGGCTAGCTCAGTTGATGGGAGCGTCGTCCCAACACGCCAAGGTTGCAGGTTCGCTCCGCAGTCAGGGCACATACAAGAATCAACAAATGAAAACATAAGTGGAACAACCAATCTCTCTCTCTCTAAAAGCAATAAATTTTTTTTTTAAATGTACCAATGCCTCAAGTCAGGCTTAGATGGAGGTAACAGGTTCCTGTCTGAGGGCAGGTTAAGAGATTATTAATTATGAAGAACTTGCCTGGGCCATCAGGAATGCCTGACAACTGTTAGCTGATATTGACATCAGCTGAGACTCCACAGGTTTGATGAGGGATCAAGGACTCAAACTGATCCAGTGAGATCACAGGTAAAACACGTGGTGCAAATCGGCGAATTCCCAGAGCCTGCCAGCCCTCAGGCTCTACTCACTTGTGCCCGGCGTCGTTCCACTTCAGCCCTCAGCTTGTCTCGCAGGCTTCTCAGCCGGTGAATCTCGCTCCCCACAGTGCTTTCCACTGCCTGTGCGCCCTGTGGCTCTTCAAATTTTCTACGGGATCTCGTTTCTAGTCTTTCCAAGTGAGCCAGAACGCCTGAGGAAAGCAAAAAAAGAATTTGTCAAGAAGCCGAGCATTCCTAACTCTGGCCACAGAGAGTATGTCAGGGCCCCAATTTATAAAACCCAAAGAGCTGACGAGAAATCAAAGATCGGCAACCTCTTAGCTGACTGACAGGCACAGGCAGGCCCTAACCGGGACAATGTCAAAAACAGCATTATCTGAATAGAGCTCATCTCGGCTCTCCATAACAACCCAGAGGAAAACATATTCAGCAAACCCACCGACACTCTCAGAAACTGTTTTTGAAAATGTAGAATTGGTTTCTGGGCGTATTTTCCTGAGGTGCTAATGCATAATTCTTTGAAGCTCTGAAAAAGACTAGCCCAGGACGACGACGACACAGACTGAAGGGAAGTGTCCACAAATACTACTCGGTGTTAGAGGGGAAACACGCTCCCCACCGGACAGAAACGCGGAGGCAAATTTCAATTTCCTAGAGACTAAGGAACAACATAGGTCCACCTCATTCTACTGTGCTTCACCGATGTTGCATGTTTGTGTTTTGAACAAACTGAAGGCAACACCCGCCACCAGGGAAAAAAATCACAGCTTGCCTTCTTGCAGTAGTCTGGAACTGAACAGGCAGTATCTCGGAGGGCTGTCTGTACAGCGAGGGTCACATTTTCATAAGGCTAATCAACTCTTAATAAAGCATTTGCTGAACCCTTCCTATCTGTTAACACACTTGTGCTACATGACTTACTTGCACAGCATGTGAAGAATTAAAGCATTTATCGACTATTTGCTATACATCAGGCGTGTGTTCAATGCTTTAGTTGAGAAGCAGGAAAAACATGGCTTATCTAATTCCCACAGCCACCACTACAATGCTCTTACTCACCTCCCTTTTCCAGGTGAACAAAACGGAAGCAGACAAAGGTAAAATACCTGGCCAAGGCCACAGTATGTTTACTGGCAGAGCCAGGACTCAAACCCAGATCTAACCAACGCCAAAGCCATGGCCTGGCACTCTCACAGGAGTCGGGCATAGAAGGCCCGCAAAAAACCTTGGGAAGAAGAGAGAAAAACACCTGGAGCTCTGAATAGAAACACTGAGCATATTACGTATGCAAACTCTCACTTTAAAAAGGGGCAGGAGCCTAGAAATATGTGAAGTAATTTTTTCCCCTGTCCTAATGCTCTTAGCTACCTGCCCTTTAAGGAAGCCTTCAATCCAGGCACGTCTCCAGGTAGTACCGGTTCGGTTCCAGAGCGCCGCAATAAAGTGAGTCCTAACTTTCTGCAGGTGGAGGATTTTGCCTTCCATTTGTAAACCCCGCAACACCTGTGAGGCACAAGGCGGGTGTCCTTGAATTAGTTCCCGTCACTATTCTGCTCCCCAAAAGGACAGATCGCACAACAGTTAGAAGAGGAAGGGCTCTTTCGACCTAGCACCTTTGGGCAGCAGTAGTAAGTGCTGGTAAAGACAACCACTTGAATACCTCCTTTGGACTCGCCCTCTTCACTTAAAACATTCGCCAGGTCCATCTCCTCCTCGGATTCTCAAGAGCCTTCCTAGGAAGCTGAGCAGGCACCTAGATTTTCTTGTTGGCAAAAGAAAAAATGGCAAAGAAGTGACATTTAGACAAGCCCAGACGGTAGGGCACACACAACTCACTCAACACCCCCAAGTGGCACTGCCAGGACTCCCCTTACCGGACCTGCCCTTTCCCCGGCGGTGTCCACGTCCCCCTGGCCGGCCCTGCGCGCTGCCCAAGGCACGGCTCCACCGGTTCGACCAAGCTGCCTTCCAAACGGAAGAAGCTATAACAGGCTGTTTAGCCTTCCACCCTGGCCACCGCCCCGACCCTCACGGGATCTGACCTCCCCTTAGACCCCCTCCTCTGGCTCACCCAGTCCAGGGACAAGAGTTCCCGCGGTTCTCGCGTTCAAAAACAAGCCAAAAGGACCCAGCATGCTTTGCACACCCACCGTACAAAAATATGGCAGCGCTCCGGGCTCCTCCCTGATCCCGGCATGCACCGGGGAATAAGCCAGGTCTTAGTGCTGGGTAGGAAGATGGCGGCATCTGGCGCAGAGCCGCAGATCTTGGTACAATACTTGGTGTTACGAAAGGACCTATCGCAGGCTCCATTCTCCTGGCCAGCGGGCGCACTGGTAGCGCAGGCCTGTCACGCAGCCACTGCGGCCTTGCACACTCACCGTGACCACCCTCACACTGTTGCTTATCTCCGGGAGCTGGGGCGCATGCGCAAGGTGGTCCTTGAGGTGAGGCACCGAATCGAGGGGGTGGGGCGCTCTGGATGTCGGGAACGGAAATGGGTGTGGTCTTAAGTCCGCGGGCCTAACTTCGTGGCGTTAATGGGGAAGAGTCTTTTTTTTTTTTTTTTTTTTTTGCTAGGCCGCGGGGAGGGGAGGAGGAGTCCTTAGCATCTACGTTTTGGAAGCGGTTCTGGGGGCACTTGAACTACCGCCCAGAGAGGGCCGTCCCTCGGCTCAGGGGGGCCTGACTGTGAAGAGTGGACATCGGGTTCGTTTTTACTGCTTCCCGCCGCGGTCTGGTCTCACCTGCGTCCCTCTTAGTAGATTAGTTACCTGTGCGGGAGGAGGCCGGTGGAACGAAACCCGCCTTTCTACCTGTGCAGCGGGCCGGCCTTTCAATGCCCCACGGAGAGTTTTGTTCCCCGCCATTCCTGCAAAACCGAACTGGGATAAGGACACGGGATTCCTTGTCGGTAGTGAAGTCAAACTGAAGCATTTACCTGGGCACAACGCCAAATTATTTGAAAACGGATGTGAACCCCAGAGTAAATTGAACCTAGCGTCACGAACAGCGGGGGTGTGAAATAGCCCTAAGGCCTTCCTTGCAGATGGCCAAACAGGTCTTACCCTTACCCTTTGTAATTTCTGCTCTAGAAATGTCTGCTAAGAAGATAATCAGGTGCACCCAAAGAGCATTGTACAAGGATATCCATAGGAGCACTTTATAATAGTAAAAAATGTGGAAATCACTAAAGTACTAGGGATTGGTTAATTAATGTCCTTATAGTGGATTATGAAACTAGGGTAAGTCACTTTTGGAGCATATTTAGTTGGATGGAAAAGTGCTCGTGACGTGATGCTAATTAACTGTATTCTATGTACAAAATGATCTAAATTTTAAAAGAAAAACTAAGGAAATACATCTGAATATTAAGCAGTGAGTGGTGGGATTTTGGTTATTTCCCAGTGCTTCTCTTTTCGTTTTCTGTATTAAGCACATACTTTATAACGAGAAAAAAAAGCTTTTATTTTCAAGCTTTTTCCCTCATAAAATGTATTTATTTATAATAAATAAGCAAACCAAAGCCCTGGGGTGGAGGGGTGGGGTAGTAATCCCTTTATTGGTGAGGTGGCAAAAGCAGATTATCTTGCAGCACAGAAATCGCTCTGGTGTAGCCAAAGGTCAGACAGCAACCTGTAGTGTAAAGTCCTGAGAATCTATAAGTAGGCAGAAAAGAAGCAGGTAGCTTTTTATTTAGATTCTTTTTATAGGAAGAGGGCCTCAAGAAATCACCGGATTCAGACACCCATCCCCTTCTCCCTCCCTATCCGGCAGATAATATATTTACTTTTTTCCCCCCTCAGATGAGACATATGAAGCCCACAGATTATCCTCTGAGTTTAAAAGACACCTGGTGATTCCTAGTTGTTAGCCATGACTCAAGAAAGGGACTTAGGAGTCACCATTGATTAAATTAAGGGGCTACTGTAGCTATAAAAGACCAAAACATATGCCAAGATTACTGTGTGCCAAGCACAAATCTGAGCCTAATTTCATGGCATCCTCATGACTACCAGGAAGCATTATATCTGTGTTTTATGAAGGGAGGCCCGGCTAAGTCAGTAACTTGTGAAAGATCACACAATCAGTGAGCGGTAGGGCAAGGGTTTGGACTCACTCGTACTGTGCTGCTGCCTGGGGCGGTTCTGAGGAAGGGGAGGTCGGTTGGGAGGGGAGACCATGAGTCCTCCTGGAGCCCAGCTCTCCCTGAAGGACTCAGTGGTTATTGCTCCACCCCCACATCCTCTAATTTGACAAAACAAACCTGGAGTTATCATAGTGACTTATGCCTTCACAGGGAAAAATATACCTTATACATAGCACTTTATTTTCTGAATGATAGTTTTAATACTGACTGTAATGGGCTTCAGCACAGGTGATAAGGGTGGTGAGGACAAAATTTCCAAAGTTTGTTAGAGGATGGTTTGCTCTTCCCTCGAGTTAACTAGTGGGAACTATCCCAGAAGGAAAAGCCTAGGTTTGGGTGGGGGAGGGTGGGAGGGTAAGAGGGAGGTGGAGGCGGTGTGATTTCAGAAATCCTTCTAGTTGTAGTCAACTTTAATGTCAGAGCTGGCTGAAACATTAGGATAGCTCTTTGGGCACCAGCCATAAAAAAAACTAGAAAATGTATAACGCCAATTACTGACAATGCATACAGCATCTCAAGAAAGAAGAGAAAAATCTCCGTGTTATAAACAGGAATATTAAGCGTCTCCCCTTCTCCCCCCAGCCCCACCCCAGCCGCTAGGCAGCTTACCTAAGGTCCTACAGGGAGAGAACGGGTGTGGAGCAATGAAGCCGTTGCTTCTGGAGGCACGCTCTACAGCTCCTTTGAGAGAGCTGTTCCTCCACTTCCAGTTAAGAGGAAAGCCCCTCCCCCCATACTTTGTTCATGGAGTTGACACTTCCTAAATGGGCTGTTCGATCTGTGTTTTGTGTTCTGTTTCTTGGAGGCCCCAGATGAGACCACCCTAAAGGAGCTGGCTGAGGCCCTGCAACAGAAGAACATTGACCACGTGCTGTGGCTGGAGCAGCCAGAGGATATCGCCACTTGCATTGCACTTCGTCCCTACCCCAAGGAAGAAGTGAACCAGTACTTGAAAAAGTTCCGATTGTTCAAATGACTGATGTCATTGAGACTTGCTTTGATACATTTGATGTCAGCTGGATCCAGAAACCGTTTGCCAACCATGCCTAAGCATCACATACCCCTTTCAGTGGCAACTCACTCTTCTGTTATGATAGTTTCTTGAGGGTCAAACACATGTTCACATTAAAGTCACTAACAAGTACTTCCTCTTTGTTTTTAATCCTCACCCAACGACATGCCTATTGATTTTAGAGAGAGAGGGGAAGGGTGGGAGAGAGGAGGGGGAGAGAAACCACCTCGTGAGAGAGAAACATGGGTTGCCACTGGTATGCGCCCTGACCGGGGACTGAATCCTCAACTGAGCCATGTGCCCTGACTGGGAATCGAACCCTCACCTTTCAGCAACTGAGCCAGATGGGGAAAGCACATGAGCAGCGATATTGTTTATGAGTCATTGCTCAAATAGAACATTTGGTTAGACTCCTATACAGGCGCCAAGGAAATGCCTTTCCATTTTTGTTAGGAGTTCTTTTAATAATCTGGGTTTAAAACTTAGCCTTTGAACTCCTTATTTCTTATTCACATCCAGTTATTGGATCTAAGACATCAACTCTAAGATACACCATTATTTTATGTGTTAAGAAACTCTGCCAATTAAAGATATACAATTAACTATAAGATGTATTTTAACTTCAAATATGTTAAAATACACATATTTCTTTGAGTTGATGAAATTTGTGGAGTACTGCATCTATTTTCTTGTAGTTGCCGGGGCTGCCACCCTGTATTAGGCTCTCACTTTGCTCATCAGAGTGCCCCCCTGGTCCGCTCACCTCCAATGTGTCCTGGTTACAACCCAGCAAACGTTCTGCCACGAGGTTTATATGGGGTCACTGAGCACCTTATTCAGTATAGGCTCCAACTTGCCTATGGAGTAAAATCAGAGCTCCTTAGCTTAGCCTGCAGGCCCTCCACATTTATTTTCCTACCTACCTTTTTAGACGAATATTCCCTTATCCAAACTTGGGTTTCAACAAAGACCCCGGTTGCTGTCCTTGAGTCTGGTCTGGGAGTTGAATGTTCGTACCCTTCCCCTCCCTGTCCTGCCTCTGGACTGTACTTAAACTATTTCTGGGTCAACCACTATACCTTCACAAGTCTTACCCAGCCAAAAATGACTGTTACCTTCTCTGAATGTCTGTAACACTATAACATTTAAAATATTCCTATAAACATTTGGAGACATCGACTGAAATTGCCTGGATATCTGTGAAGCAAAATCTGTAAAGGGCAATTTTTTCAACAGACATGTTGCTTGTCTACTGTGGCAGGTTTTCCCAGGAACTGAGGATATAAAGATGAAAGTTTTTACTCTCAGGTAGCTAAGAATCTAGTGAGAAGACAAATAAGAATAAGAGAAACGTACATGGTAATAATGGGTTTACTTTCCTCCCCACACCCCCTAGACACAAAGACTACTGAGACACTAGAGACGATGATTTTCCTTTATAGGAGAGGGTCACAGGAAACTAGGAAAGTGGACGGGAGAATTAACAGTGCTGGGAGCAGAACCAGCTCCCAGGAAGACCGATGAACAGTTCGAAGGCGGGAGAGCGATCAAGTGCAGCATCGAATTTCCGTAAATAAGAACTGAAAACATTCAGCAATTGGGGACGCATTGGTTACCTTGGTGAAAGCAGTTTAAACAGCACAGGAGGGTGGGAAGGAGACTGGAGGCTACGGAGACAACAGCGGGAAGAGAGGCGAGAGGTGGGGACTCTTCTTTCAAGCTTGAGTGGGAGGAGGGGATGATGATTGAATGGGGGCTGGAAAGGTGGAGCTGAGGCCCATAGAGGGACTTTTCTTAGATACTTGAGTTGAGTTGATGGGTGAGAGGAAGGGTAAGAAGAGATTGAAGTTAGTAAATAGAATAACTGATAAAAGAAGTCCGGAAAAATGTGGGAAGAGGTGGGGTCGTGGGCACAGGGAAGGACTGGTCTTGAATGGAGAGAGAGAATCCTTTGTTTCTGAGACTGGAGGGAAGGAAGTAGAGGAAGGCATGGATATCTCGAAGTTTATAAATTCAAGAAGGAAGAAAGTTGAAGTTGATATACCTGTTGACTTAATTTTCTTCTGTGAGGCAGGAGGCATACAGCCTCCTATAACACTGAACAAACTTACTGTCCACTGTACCGCACAGCACAGCGGTTACGGGTTAGACTAGTTGGTGTCAAATGGGCCCAGTCCAAATACTGGCTCTCACACATTCAAGCTGTGTGGACGCGGGCAAGGCACTCAGCCTCCCTGAGCTCCAGTACCTTCATCTGTAAAGCAGGGACTTATGAGGTGCTGTGTGGGCTGAATATGTTATCGGTACAAATCCCCTAGGACAGTGCCTGGGCACTTGGTGCTGGAACCTAAGCATAAAGATATATTCAAGATATAGCCCTCAAAGAGCTGCCTTCAAAGAGCTTTTGGCCAAGTCAGCCAGTTGCCCGATCCCTTTTCTGCTAAGTAGTGATGCCATCTAAGAGCCCTCAAGCACTCCTGCTGTTCCCATTCAAGACAATTAGGAACATGTTTCCAAAGGACACTGCATCTTAAAATAATTTAAAAAAAAATTCTGACTTCTGCAGTAAGACATAATGATAAAGCCAGAGAGAAAGAGAGATGTAAGTCTACACAACTGGGGATTAGCTGCTCAGGCAAATCCCTGAAGTGGAGATGGGAGCGCAGAAGCTTAAAATGGGGAAAGGAGAGGCCCTCGTGCTGACCCAGAGGGAGAGCAGGACAGTAGCAGGGAAGTTGCCAATTTTCTTGTTAGTGTCAGCTAAGACCATTATCGCTTGAAGTGATATTCAGTGATATCACTGATATCAGTGATATCAGTGATTTTCAAAGTGTGGTCCCTGGAACAGCATCACTTGGGTGCTTGTTAGAAATACAGTAAACATTCTCCACTGAATCGAACACTCCAGTATTATCTAGAAGCAGCCTGGTTCCAGGAGGCAGCCAACCTAAAAGGTGAACAATAAATGTATGTGATTTAGAATCAACATTCTAATAGTGTATAATGTGCTTACAAAAAGGAGTGAAGTTGGAGAGCAAGAATCTGGCACCAACTACATATACTACATCTGGCTTTGCACACCAAGTTAACAACAACAAAAAAAAGTGTATTCTTCAATAGAGTGAAAATTGTGCTGCAAGCCCTAGAATAGATGATAAATCCTTGACAAGAATCTGCTATGCTTTATCAGTTTCTTATATGTAGAAATGTTTTATAATTAACAAAGTGTGTCCATATGTGCTGGTCAAGCCTGACAATTTTTTGTTACAGGCAGTCCTGTCTCAAGTTTAAATTCAGAAAGCCTTTGACTTGCTCAAGATCAAAGTCAGTAGCAGGACCAGGATTGAAAACTAGGTTTTTTGTCCATCTAGTTTTCTCTTAACCTCTCACAGTGGGTTACCTATTTGCTTTCAGGCATCTAAATACTAGAGGGTGGTTGTTGAAGCACTGGGAAGCTGTCTTCCATTTTATATTTGTTAATTGACATTCTGCATTATAAATCATCCTCCTGTGACTGTGAGTTGTGTGACTCAATACCCTAGAGCCCAATTATCACTGGATGAGCTGACAAAATTGAGTTTCTGAACTTGTAAAGCTGAGAACCAGTGTCTAGGTCATTGTTTCTCATGGGGCCGACAGAATGCAGAGGGCTCCCCTAGAGGTGCTTGTTAAAAGCACATTTGAGTGCCCTTCAACATACATCTTCCCCACAGGTTCTGAGATGCCACCCTTGGGGTGTGTTCTGTGCTTCCTCGTTGAGAATCTTAGCAACAGCGAACCAGTGTTATTGATGGGAAGGTGTTAGTGTGGAAAAATGGCTGAGAGCCACTGCCCTTGGCTACCATTATTACCTCACAAGTTTTAGCTGTCCTCTGAGGTTGAGTTTGGCACAGAGGAGGGGACTAATCTAAGTATGGGGACAAGTAAAGACTTCTTTGAAAGGGCATCTAAACTGAAGTCTTGAAGGGCAAGCCAAAGAAAGAAGGAGCATCACAGGCTAAGGAATGAAAATGAATATGGACATGGAAGTGAGGACATAAGATAATAAATTAAAAAATTAAGACCATTTGTTTAGAGAGTATGGAAGGTTATGGTGTTTAAAAGGTAGAGTGATTTCAGATCAAATATAGGCAAGAAGTAGTCACTAATAGATTCAGCAGGTTGTGTTTAGAAAGATTTCTTTGGTGACTGTTAAAAGTTTGAATGTAAGAGGCATGAAGGTGGTTACTGAATCATCCAAAAAGATAATTAAGTCCTGAATTTGGTCAGTGATTAATGGGTTAGAAAGGAAAAGGTAGCTAAAAAGGAAGAGATGCTATAAGGGATAACTTTTCCTGAATTGGTGAGATGAGTGGGCGGAGGTGGTTGAAAATGACCATGAACAGAATGATGATGTCATTAATCAAGACACGAGACACAGGAGCTTATTTGTGGGAAGTTATTTGGTTTGGGACTGAAATTTGAGGTGCTAGGGAGTGGGCATCCATCCATGTGGTAATTTTCACCAGTTTGAAACTCAAGACCAGATTTTAAGGGAGAGCTTGGCTACAAGAGTGGACCTAAGATGCATATAATGTAAGTGGTACTGAGTTCAAGGGAAAAGAAGAAAGGGAGAGTATGGGGATTCTTTTCAGAGTTATTACCCTCATGTAAATTTAAAACGTGGGGAAAAAAATCAGTACTTTAACAAATCCAAAGTTAGTGTCCAGTTTACTTTCAAAATGGAAACCCTGCCAAACTTCTAAGGAACTTGAGTTCTAGAGAACAATTTTTAATTCATCAATTTTCAACTGAGTTAAAAATGGGCCCTGGCCGGTGTAGCTCAGTGGGTTGACTGCGGGCCTGCAAACCAAAGGGTCGCCGGTTTGATTCCCAGTCAGGGCACACGCCTGGGTTGTGGGCCAGGTCCCAGTTGGGGGGGTGCAAGAGGCAACCACACATTGATGTTTCTCTCCCTCTCTTTCCCCTTCCCTTCCCCTGTCTCTAAAAATAAAAATAAAAAAAAAACTTTTTTAAAAAAACGTTCTCATGGCGCTTTTATCTCTAATAGTTGTATTGTGCAGGGGAAACAACGGCAGGTTTCATCGTGAGGCCCAAGGACTGACTCTGGGGTCCAGCACTTCCTGGCCACCTGGCCAAAAATCTGAGCTTCCATCTCACCATCTGTAAAACAAGGCTATGACCTACTCTAATTGCTTCACAGGATTTTGAAGATCAAATGACATATTGCATGTGAAAGTGCCGTACAAACTAAGAAGTTATTAGCACAAGAATATTAGCCTAGCATATTGCCTGGCAGAGTAGAAAGAAAAGCGCTCCTTAATTGATGGAGAAGCTCCACTGATTAGAAAGAAAGCAGCTTTAGTCAAGCATCTGTACTTCCCACACTGCCGATCACAGTGTCCACACAGCGACCGCTCATCGAAAAGATGGAATAAACACCACAACCTTGGTCTAAGGCTTTGTACCTTAGGATGTCTGGGCATCACAGTGGGAGGAAAACCTCATGGAATATTCCTGTTTCGCATTTTAATTTTTTTTTCAAGACAATGTCTCAGGTCTGCTACAGATACCTGTGGGTATGGCTTGGTTCTGTTGGTTGCACAAACCACCCAAGTTCTGAGAGAAGCACAAATGATTAGACCAGAGCCCAAATCCAGGGAGAAAAACTCTGTCTGCAGAAAGATCAAGAGCCAGAGAAAAGTGAATGCTTTTATGATCTCATCCAAGAAACCAAATTTCCTGCCTCACAAAAAGGATCCTGTTGGTCATTTTATACCTGCCCCACAAGGAACCCACATTTTCCAACATTCTTTTAAGCTAAGGGATGACAATGCAGCTTCATGGTGCCCTTTTAATTTCCTGTTTAGATAGGAAGGGACAGAATGCCTCTCCCAAAATTGTAGCGGGACACTTTGTCGACTTTATGCCTAAGCTCACCTCCATTGAGGCCTCCCAACGCACAGGCTCTGCCTGCCTCCGGAGAAGGGGCCAGGCCCTCCTCTCTTCTCAGCCCTTGAGTTCTCATTCCTCTTTGCAAAGCCCGTTTTTAAGTTATTTCATATAAGAAAATTGCTGAAGGTCACACAATGAGATTAATGTCTGCAGACTTCGAATTAGTCCTATATCACAATAGTCCGGGATAATGGATTCAGAATTTGGAATTAGGAGGCTTGGTTTCAAGTTCCAATCCACTGATTGAAAATGTTTGTGTCATCAACTTTTAGTTTTTCTTTTTACAGGAACTTTCTCAAAGGACTGCAGAGGATTACATGAGATAATGTACCTAACAGCACGCTACAAATTGTTACAGTACTAATTTGCTTTTTCTGGCCATTTTTAATATTGTCACCAACAACCATAGACTGTGTAAAATATATACAAGGCTGTACTTCTGGTTGGATGGAGCTAGTCATGGAAGAGACCTCAGCCAGTAGCTGGCACAATTTCCAAGTGAGGATCCCAAAGCCTAGTTCATGTTCCTGCTGGAGCCCAAGGCTGATTTGAATTACTTTCCAATCTACCAGCTAATATAATTCTAATAAAATGTTTATGAGAACCTAAGAACATCGGTTAGCAATTTAAAAACCAACTCTCTGGGGCTCCTTCCCGTCTCCAGGCCCTTGCACGTGCTGCTCCTCTGACTTCTCTTCACTGGCTACTTCCTCGTCACCCCACAAACCTCACTTCAGGGGCCATTTCTTCCTATAGGAAACCCTCCTTGATGCTCTAGACAGGGTCTCACAAAGCAACTTCTGGCTCTCCTTTATACCACTTAACCCGATTCTGATTACAACTATGTAAGTCCCCTCCATGTGAATATCAGCTCTGGGAGGGAAGGATCCTTGCCTGTCTGGATCCTTCCATATCCCTCCTACCTTGGATAAAGAAAGTTAAATGTACTAAATGTGTGAATGAGGCCAGAGTTTTGTGTTTCTTTAATCTTGTTAAGAGCTCTTGTGCAATAAAAATAAAAGTATAAAGAAAACTATCCCTGACCAGGGTGGCTCAGTTGGTTGGGCATCATCCTGCCAAGTAAAAGGTCGCTGGTTCAGTTCCCAGTGAGGGAACTTGCCTGGGTTGTGGGTTTGGTCTGTGGTTGGGGTACATACGAGGCAACCAATTGATATTTCTCTTTCACACTGATGTGTCTCTCCCTCTCTTTTGCACCCCCCCCACCTTCCCCTCTCTCTAAAAATAAATGAATAAAAATTAAAAAAAACCACCTAAGTTAGCACTGGCAGATAGGTTCTAGATGAAGGAATGCTGCCTTTGGCAGTTTTCTCCAATTGACAGAATTTACTGGACTTCATTAACCCAGCAAGATCTTTCTCAGATATAGGAGTGGTCAAGGCTAGAGCTTGCTCTGAATTATTCAAGTGGAGCTGCTCTTCTGGGAAGCTCTGTTGGCCAACAAGGAAATCGGCACAACTTCCTGTACAAGCAGCACACAACTGTCCTTTTCGTTCTTCGTCAGGACCCAGAAGACAGTTTCTAAGTACGAAACCGATCTTAAACAAAACCATAAAGAAGACAGATGAAGTTTCTCTATATCCACCTCGCTTTTCCTCAATTGTGTCTATTTGTTTTTCTAATGACCTCCCCACAACTATTTGGGGATAAATTTAAATCAATGGTTAGCTTCATCTGGGAGAGTATCACTTTTACCTTATCCCAACTCTGGGAGAAGAGGTTTTGTTGTCCATGAATATGACTTCAGTCAACAGCAATCAAATCCGTGTGTATTGATGTGTAGGAACGTATGTGGGATATACACTTTTCCCTGTCTTCTGCTAAGTATCATACTTGCTTACCCTCCTTACCCAGGCCCTGCTCAGCCAAGTATTAGTGGATTGAAGCTGCCTTAAAAACACACAAATAAGAAACAGGGCCTAATAGAAAATGCACCGTCAGACTGAAGGAGCCTCCTCAAGTCAGATTCAACATCTGCATAATAATAAACATTAGTATATAAAAACCAATCATTGCGAGAGATGTGGTATCTCGTGACCCCGAAGTGCTGCCTGGCCCGGATCTCCTGGGTCACAGATGGTCAGGTCAGCCTGTGTCATCATCAGACAAATGGTCGAAGTCAGAACTTCCTCAAGGCCCACTAGCATGACCTCATTTGGACCCTCTCAAATCTCACTGAGCTGGTTCATCTTAGGGTGACCTCGAGGGTCTTTAGTCTCAGAGGGCCTTTCTTTTATTACCCTTTAATTACCTTTAGTCATTTTGGGCCTTGGCAATTCCTGCGGGATGTAGGTTTCATTTCTTCCCTGTAAATGAAGAGGCAACCCGTGAGGCTGTTAAACAAATTCTACTCAGTAGCTGGAAAAGTGCACTTCCTGTGGAACGACAGGAATTACATAGAAGCAAGCAATTTTATTTTCCTCAAATGTAGCAATAATTTTAATCTGTACATACATAAAACAAACAGTGCAATTATAAAACCTTGAAGGTGACATGCATACTTTAAGGTGCCGTCGGGATGGGGAAGGATGTTAGCATCTCCAATTCTCCTTACCACTTCCTTTTCTAGTTCCTTATGCAGAAGCACTGAGTCGGGGAACTTCGTCTGGAATGCTGAAGTCAGAGGTGAACTTCCTGAAGTCTGCACGTCTAACTGTCACAAACAGAACAGGAATGACATCCTAGAGCAGTTTGGTAGGGACTAGAGTAATATGGCTGGGCTTTCAAGCTGGGAATGAATGAAATCAGGGATGCATTTTCTGAAAAACTAAAAGAGTTAATGTTTGTAACTGAGTGTCCTATTTCTCTCTCATAGTTGCTACCCACGTGAGCCCTTCCACCAATCTTTGATTCGGTACACTTTCTGAATAAATGCGGTTCGGTGGAGTTTTTTGTAAGTAGGGGTGGTGAGATGCAGAAAGGAGGACCTGGGAAAATGGCTTCTTCCTTGATGTCTGAGTCCAAGCTCCTCTTCCACTGTTAGTTCGTATGGCCTTTTCTCTGCCACGGAAGCAGAGGTAGCTGGTGCATAACGTCAGGTGTCGTCATCATTCACAGGCCCAGGAGTACAGGTAAAGGCGGGTGCTGGGGGTCTCCCTTTGCTTCTTCCACGATACCTTTCTCAAGCTTTCCTGGCCTTGCAGTAGAACTTCTAGAACTAGAAAGTCAGTTCACCGGGTCCTTGACTCAGGCCAGGAGGAGACAAGATGTGGGAGAGTGACAAGACACAAAGGGAAGATAGGGTGCCAATCAGCCTTGCAGCAGGATAAATTTATATTTGCACTGATGAAAATTCAAATTCCCATGTCAATCTAAAAAAAAGTAAGAAGATTTTCTTTGAGCACTAATATTTCTCTGTAGAAGTGGCCTGTGTACGTCTGGTGAGAGGCGCTCGCACTGCCCTCAAGTGAGATGACCCCAGGGACACTCCAGGCCAGTGCGCTCTGGCTCATCCGGTCAGCTCTTTCTGGCCGCTGGCATTTTGATGTGAACCCCAAAGGAAATCCATACATGGTGTCACAGTTATTAAAATAACGAAATATTACTAGCCAAATGTAACTGCAATTCAATCAATGTTATATTTCACACACAAATATAGAAAAATCAAGAGTATAATAATAAAGGCATAAAATTAAACAGACGGAAATAAATTTCTACAAGAAACCAAATATATTTACAGTGAGATTTAAAGGGAAAAATAAGCTACTTGGATCATAAATTTAATTTTATTTTAAATAACTTTAGCTACCTCAGCTGTTAATACAATAAAAGCAGAAAGAACAGGCTGCTTTTTTTTTTTCCCAGATTTAATCAGAAAATTGTATCTACAATAATTGACAGAACTCGCTTCTTGTCCTTCACCCATCTCATCAAAAATTATTGCATTTTCCCCAAACTGTATTTTTTGGGTTCCTCTGTGAATGCACTCATTTCATTCTCGTTCCTGGAGGCGTCTTGGTTTAAATCCACCTTTTACAAAAGGAGAAGGGGTAGATATGTGGAGGCAAAATATTCTCTTGAAGCCAACAGAGACAGACTTGCTAGAAGAAGCTGATTGTACGCGTAAGCTGCCCGGGGTCAGGAAGGGCTGTTGATTCAGAGACACGTGGCGGCCTTCGGTGGACGGGCACAGGCGAAGCCCCGCCGGGCCTTCTTCCGTGGCAGGGTCGGAATGGAGCCAGCGGAGGCAGAACTTTGTTTTCCCCTCGGAACTTGTCGTTTTGGTTCTCCTCCAAAGGCCTTCATCCAGATAAGAAGCCAATGACTGATTACAAAAATAAGAATAATTAAATTTGGCTCAAGAAATAGATTGTCCAACTGTTCTGCCTTGTTACTTTTCAATACCCAAGGCCTCACAAAGGAACAAAAACATCTCTCAATCTCCCAACAAAAGTGAACTCCTTTTTTTTTTTTTTTTGCTCCAAATGCTACGACCTGAAGAATGGCTGCAGATTGAGATATCAAAAATCTCAGAAAAATATATAATATATTTGTATATCTCTGTATGTCTATATTTAAATTTCACATTCCGTTAAAAGTGGTTATTCAGTCAGTAGCTGCTGA
The DNA here is from genome assembly GCA_007922815.1 of Macrotus californicus. NCBI lineage: Eukaryota > Metazoa > Chordata > Mammalia > Chiroptera > Phyllostomidae > Macrotus > Macrotus californicus. The sequence goes on from VMDR010000949.1 coordinate 123,050, forward strand.
AGGAGGCTCTTCTGCTGGGCCTGGGGGGTCTGTGGTCCTGCCGTGGGCTTTTGAGTTCCCAGTGGACCAGGCTGGTTCAGGTAAGGGTCCCCGCCTACCAGATTCACTGTACACTGGACATCAGCAAACACCTGCACCTGCTGCACCTGCTGGAACACAAATAAAAGATGTGTTTAGACGGAAGGACCTGCCCCCCCGGCTTATGAGTGGGTACTACTTGAAGTGGAAACTCACTAGAGCATTCCTCTAGTCTGTAGTCACCACAGAGAAGAACTCTTCTGTCTTCTTGTCCTACAAAAAGAAAATTGCTGCACTCATTTTGCTCAGGGTTCTGGAAAGTTCACACTTTAAAAATAAGATAAAAATCGGAATGGTCAAGCCTCCTACAGAGTTGCCATCAATACTGAAAGTGCACACTGTCGCTAATATTGCCAAGATTGGGAAAAGCCCAGTTTAGGAGTCTGGGGATCCACTGGTGGGGTTAAAAAAAACACAAAGCACACATGTTATTTGGAAAACTGGTTTCAAAGCATTCTACAGATGACTTTAATAGGATAAAAAATCTGGCGTTAGAACATTAAGGGCTTTAACCAAGCATTAACAAAATAAAAGCACCACAACTCAGTAACAGGACATCAGCATTACTAAAGTTCATGTCCAGAAGGTTTGTGTAGTATCTAAATGTACTTTTACATGGATTCTTTATATATCATCTTTAGAATCACAGCAAAACATTGGCAGAACAATTTTATATTCAACAACTTTTTCCTGACAGACAATTCATTTAAACACATGAGCTAAAAATAACAGTAAACTACCGGCTGCGAACAGTGTGAATTTTCCCTTTAATTTCAGTAATAATACAAGTATTCCTTTAAAAGGTCTACAGTTGCATAGTTCTAGCATTTTCTATTGGAAAACCAGAAGTTAGTCTTTACCATCGATCTTATCAAAAAGTTATTTGTGGAACTGATGGAGGCCACTGTCACACTTGTGAATGTTCCAGACCAAGAGTGGAGACGCCTCCTTGGTCACCTACGTGCATCTAACCAAGCGTCTCAAGTGCTTGGCAAACTGTGTCGTGTGTTCAGTAGGTTCCTGGAGTAGTTTAGATTAGCAAGGCAGGTTTTGGCCATTCTTCCCTAATTCACTCCAATTACACTCAGCTTTTCTGAAAACAATTTTTTTATCCTAATTGAATAAAAGTTGTTTTCCATCAACCTTCACTGGCCAAATGTCAAATGTCCCGATGATCCAACTGCCATGTCAGTCTATACCCCTGGGTCCTCTCGATCCAGCGACACCTCCAGTCTACTCTCTCTCAGCTAAAGCAGGCATCCCTGAGCTTTTTCATTGTCTGATGAATTAAATCTCTACTTAGATTAGCATCGTTTCTCTCCTTAGCCTTCCTCTCTTCACCCTCCTCTTTCCCCAGTTTCCAAATTTTCCTTCTTGCCTCCATATGCCCCGATGTGTTTTCTCCTTTGGGCTCTTCTTTGTGTACCTGATACAGACCAGCTCTCTGTGTTCTCCTCTCTTACCTCCTCATTCCTACTTTCCCTTCTAGAGCTCCCGCTGGCCTTCCTCTCTCTGCGTCTTCCTCTCCAGGCCTCTTCTTCTCTACTCCGCGTCCTGGTCCCGTTCACTCCTTTGTCTGGCCTCCTCCTCATCCCCTCGCTCCAAACCCAGCTGGCCCCACTCCCACCCTAGTCCCCCCTCCTTGTTTTCCTCTCCTGTTACGTACATCTGTCTCTATACTTCTTTGTAACTCGGTCCCCAACGTCTGTTCGGCAAAAACAAAAACACTGGAGCAGAGAGAGATTTCATGATGGGCTACATCAGAAAGAGGATTCTGCCACTGAAACTTTCAATAAGCACAAACTATAGCACTTTTAGGTGCTGATTTTTAAAAACAATTAATGTAAAATTTCATGTTTATATATTTCAACATATGAAATACAGGGGCAGAGCAAAAGATGGTTCTGCCCCCAAACACTTAAAAATGTTCTCGATAAAGGCATGAAAAAACAAACCAGAGAGAAAATTCTGCTCCTTTAAAAAATAGCACTTTATTGAAAGATAGTCTGTACTGAAATTTTTAAAAAATCGAAAAGATTAAACCAAACTTTAAAAAGTACACACTTCAGCCATTTTGAACTTTAAAAACAAGGTCCCTTAGACCAGACCTAAAAGGACTTCCAATACAGCTACACATTCACCGACAGGCAAAGCCAGATGCAAGAGCAGCTTCCGATTTGCCAGGTAAGAAGGGTGGTGTGAGAGCCGATTCCCAGCCTCTTAAGATTTTCCAGCATAGCTTTAACTTCAAGTCCAATACTGTCTCAGGGCTCAGGAAATTTATTGCTTGTTTTCTTTTAACTAACTTGTTGAGCTTCCCAGTATATCTCTCTCTGTAGGTATGAGATTTAAAAAAAACTTCTAGTGCCCTGGCTGGTGCGGCTCAGTGGACTGAGCTTTGGCCTGCAAACCAAAAGGTTGCCGGTTTGACTCCAGGTCAGAGCACATGCCGGGGTTGCGGGCCCCGTCTCCGGTTGGGGGTGTGTGAGAGGCAACTGATCCATGGATCGATGTATCTCTTACACATTGATGTTTCTCTTCCTGTCTTTCTCCTTCCCCCACTCTCTAAAAATAAATAAAAAATTTTTCTAAAGGTTTTATTTTATTTATTTTTTAAAAGATTTTATTTATTTATTTATTTTTAGAGAGAGGGGAAGGGAAAGAGAAAGAGAGGGAGAGAAACATTAGTGTGTGGTTGCCTCTCACGTGAGTCGTCGTCCCCACCCCACCCCCACCCCCTTCCCCCGGGGACCTGGCCTACAACCCAGGCATGTGCCCTAGAGTGGGAATCAAACCGGTGACCCTTTGGTTCAAAGGCCTGTGCTCAATCCACTGAGGTATGCCAGCCAGAGCTAAATAAAAATCTAAAAAAAACGAAAAACCTTCTAGTGAATGAAGACTTCATCTTTCCATCACAAATCCCCTCTCTTCAGCCTTGCAGGCCTCAGACCCCATTTCCTAATGCACACACTAGGGACACAGCCTCCTAACTCAGCTTCCCCCTCCAGAGCGGCTGCCCAGTGTCCCTCCTTTCCACTCCCTCCCCTCAAGACAAAGCCTAATCTGGTGCTTTGATCACTGTTCGCTTTCAAGGATGAAGCTTCATCTGAAGACTGAATCCAAATCCCTATGTTTAGCATTCAAGGCCCCTGGAAGTTTACCCCAATCTACTTTACCAATTTTAATTCCTCTGAATTCTTATCCCAAACCCTTTCTTTACCTTTCTTCAGTGAATTTGGTTTCCCAGGACTATGCTAAGAAATTACTGTTTCCCTTTCTCTGTGCCCTCTACTTCTAATCCCTAGACTTTCAAGTTTACCCCCAACCCAGCCTCCAACAACCAGCCAGAATACCTTTCTCCCTCACTGGGCCTTGCGAACTAGCCCTCAAGGCCCAGCTCAGTCCCACCTCCTGTGGAGATGCTCCTTCTAACCATCTCAGCGATTTCTTCCTCTTAGCACTCACGGCTCCTTTTACTGTAACACAACCCCAGTCGGCCTGTTTGATTGAGCGACAATCTGTGTGTGTAAGTCTGTGCATTTTCTCTCTCACCGGCCCGCAGTGGGGGAGCAGAAAGAGCATGAACGTGGGCGTCGGAAAGACCTGGGCTGGAACCTCCGCTCGGCCCCTCTCTAGCTCTGTAGATTGTGCGGAGAGTTAAATCCCCTCAGGATCTGTTTCCTCATCTGTGAAAGAAAGGAACACCTCCTCCTTCACAGAGTGGTCCGAGGCTTACCAGAGATAAGGCGCAGTCCCCAGCACAGTGCCCGGCAAATCTGGCGAGCAGTTCACACCCTAACTCCTCTTCCTCACCTGAAGGGCAACCGTGTCTCCTGCTCCTGTGAATCACCACCTTAGCATAATGCCGGTGTTTAAACAATTTTTAAAAAAATATTTATTAAGAGACTAAAGACCACACCAAAGTTACTGAAGTGAATTAAAACCTCCAACATTTCCAAATTTAGGTTAATATAAGAAGGTAGCCACCCATGCTTCTGATGTTGTCTTAAAACAAACTTCTAAAGGGGGCAGAGGACACAGCAGGCATTTTGTTCTATTCGAATTTACCGAGATCTCTCGAGGTATTGTGGTTACACATGAATTTGAGCACTATGTCTGTTTATGAAATAATCAGTGGCCACATTCAATTAACCCTTCTGAAAGTGTATCTCATTCAACCCTCTCAACGGTCCTCCAAGCAGGCATTTCGTTAGTGCTGGTGGTTGCACAGCAGCTCAGCAAAGCTCCCTGACACGCCCGAGATGGCACAGCTGTGCAGAGTGGAGCCAGGACTCACACCCAGGTCCAGCTCCCGAACCATGCGGCTGCACACATGTCCTGTGTCTCCAGAGTGCACGTGACAGCTCTGGGCTTAGAACCTTCTTACTGACCTGGGTTCCATCTGCTTCTGTTTTGAGAAGGTCAGTAGATGAGAGCTGGCTGCAGTAGAGGCCTGTGTGTCTCAGTGCCGAGTCATTTATCTATTGAAGATAAGTACAAGGCCCAATTACAAGCTAGTTGTTTGAGTCTAAGAGCAAATTCTTCAATGAAAAACAACCTCACTGGCAGAAAAGTAACAGAAGGACAACAGAAACAAAAAGCTAACAACTGACTACGGTGTTAGAAGTCAGGACGGCGGCTCCCTTTGTAGGAGTCTGAGAACTTCTGGGGGCCGGGGATGCTGCTGTGGCTGGTAGCTGTAAAGGCGTGTTCAGTTTGTGACAATGTACCTAGTGGCATACTTCTGTGTATTCTTATATATGATACTTCATAACAAGTTAATTCACACACACAAAAGTTAATTAGCAAGAGATTTCCACTTCCAGTCAAGATTCAGTAACAAGGATCAGATTTATCCTCTGCTTGAATCAACTAAAAATTGGACAAAATACATGAAATGAAGGCACTTAAGACACTGGACAAAGGTAATAAAAGAAAGTTATCCCTAAGAGCTGGGAAACAACTGAGGCGAGGGCTATGACAACCCCAGCCTACTGCCTAGAGGGAACTTCCAGGTTGTAGCATGGGGACAGGGAACCCAGGCAGAGCCTGGCAGGCGTCCTGAGTTGAGAAGATGCTGCTGGGAGTCTGAGATGGCCAAGGCAGCTGGAATTCACAGGGCAGACTATCAGACGGAAGACAGCTACACAGAGAGAAAGTGCTGAAGATCTATAGATCCCCTCGAGTCTACAGCTTAGTGCTAATCAGCTAATGGATGCTGGGGAGCTACCCAAAGCAGAGAAGAGATTCACCTGAAAAGATTTACCTGGAATAATTCCCAAAGATCACACAGAGCTGAGAATAGGTCTTGATCCCACCAGCCAGAGTAGAAAAAACATCCGAATTCCTGTAGTATGAAGTAGCATACTAGGAAGGTTTGCCTCAGTAGTAGGGTACAGTTGGCCCTATGCTACATGCTGCTCTGTTCCCACTAAACAAAAAAGCAAGACCTGAAAGGACTGAACTGTTTTCAAATCACCCAACCACTTCCCAAAACAAAGTTCAAGAATATTTATAGGAATATCAACAAGGCAAAACTCCCATGTCTAGCATCCATGAAAACACAGCAGGCATGCAAAGCAGCAGACAAATATGACACACAATGAAAAGTCAATCAATTGAAACCAACCCCAAAAAGACGTAGATGAGAGAACTGATAGGCAAGAATATTTAGACAGTTGTAACAACCACATTCCACACGTTCAAGAAGAGAGAGGAAAGACTGAACATGTTAGAGATGTGGGAGACATAAAAATGGTCCGACCTGACCTTCTAGAGGCGAAAATAGTGAGGTCTGAGATGAAAAATGCATCGGGTAAAATGAAAAGGTCGGACATTGCAGAAGAAAAGATCAATGCGCCCGACTATCCAAAGTGAAAGACAGTGAGGAAAAAGGCTGACCCCTCGCCACCCCCCACACTCCCACACCCCAACCCAGGCAGTCAGTGAGCTGTGGGACAGCTGCAGGTGGCCTGCTACATGTGCAGCTGGCGTCTCTGAAGGAGGGGAGGGGGCGGTGACAGGAAAAATATTTGAAGAAATAATGACTGATATCTTTCCAAATTTGATGAAAATTATACATCCATAAATCAAGAAGCTCACTGAAGCCCAACCAAGCACAAAAACTATGAGTAAAATCGCATGAAAGCATATCATAATCAAATTGCTTAAAACCAGTGATAAAGTCCATAATCTTAAAAGCAGCCAGGGAGGGGGGAAAATCAATCATGTACAGAGGAACAAAGACTAAACAACAGCAGATGTCATATCATAAATGCTGTAGTATTTAACGTATGTTAAAGTACTAAGAGCTAAAACCGCCAACCTGGAATTCAGAGAGGAGAACTTTCAAAGATGAAGGTGAAACAAAAGATTTTTTTGCACATACAGAAGTGGAGAGAATCCATCTCCTGCAGACCTGAACGGTAAGAACTGTTAGAGAAAGACCTTCAGGCAGAAGGAAGATGATCCCAGAGGGAAATGTGAATCTACATGAAGGAATGAAGAACACTGGAAATAACTACATGGGTAAATATAAAAGACTTCTTATTTAAACTTTCAGAAAATATAATTGTTTAAAGGAAAAAGCAGTAACAATTATTTTGTCGGATATGCAGACATAATACTATACTTTGCCATGTATAATGCACCCCCATGTATAATGTACATCCACGGTTTTTGTGTGCACTATACATGGGATTATACCCATGGCAAGAAATCGTTATACCCACGTACAATGCGCATCCTTATTTTTCCCTCAAAAATTTGGGCAAAAAAGTGCGCATTACACATGGCAAAATATGGTATGTATAGCGACATAGCACAGGAGGGAGATAAACTGTTGTGAAGTTCTTATGCTATATATGAGGTGACATAGTATCACTTGAAAGCAGATGACGATAAGGTAAAGATGTACACTATAAACTCTAAAGCAACAATAAAATTATAAAACAGATATATGTATACATTTATATATATATGTATGTTGGATATATATACACACATATTTGTAGCCAACAAAGGAGATAAAATAAATTTAAATATTCAGCTAAACAAAAACAAGGGCAAGAAATGGGACAAAAAGAAAAAAAGACATTTACATCCAATCACACCAATAATCACATTAAATGTAAATGGGCTAACCACGTGAATGAAGAGGCAGAGAATGTAAAACTGAATAAAAAAGCAAGACCCACAACATAAGAAACACACTTTAAATGTAATATTCTTTAAGCTCATTATATTTTTTATTACTTTGTTTTAATCTACTGTAGAGAGTGCATAATTCCAACAATTGAAAAAGACCAAGACAGTGAGGACGAGAGACAACCCTATCCAGTTCTTTTATTCTGCTGTGAGGCGTGGGTGGGTCACCACGTTGTTGGTCTTGCCCTGCTAACCCCCTTAGGCCCGCTACATAACACCCGGGGAGCAGGCACTTACACAAATTAATGTCAGCGAGCACGTCTGTAGAAAGGTAACCAGCAGCCACAGGTTTCAGACTTGCTGTAAGGCATGGCTGCGAGGCCAGCCCAGTCACCGCAGTCTACTTTGTGGTTGCTGGCAATGACCGTGTAACCACAAGGGGTCACCCCAATAATCTTCCTAAATACCACTTGGAATTTAGTCATTCTCTCTTTAAAAATCTTCAAGAGGCTCCAGGATAAACTCTAAACATTTAGATGGGCCTTAATACCCCTAAAAAGCTTACCACATTAATTCTGCTCTAAATATAAAATAAATATCCCTTTACCATCCACTAGGTTTTTCAACTTCTATCCCTGCCTGCATCATGCTGTGATAGCCTGTCTGAAATGTTCTTTTCTATTCTGTTTCCTTAGGCCAGTTTTCCCTGAAACCTTTCCTAGTGGGGATCTGCTCCCTTCTTACCGTCAGTAGTTAATTGTGCGCACCCCGCCCAGGCATAATCTGTGTGGTCCACGGGGGCCCCTCTTCCACAGTTCTTCTGTCCTGTCAGTCAGCTGATCCTCTGTTCATACTGTGTCCCTAGCTTGTTAATATTATCTCCTACGGAGTTATTTTCATACATAGCAAGTACTAAATAAATGTTCAATTGAAAGGGAGAAATGAAGAAAATGTGTTCAGAATATAAAGGAGTAAGTGCCAAGCCAATGTGTTATATGTATTATTTTATAATAAATCTAAAACACTAAAATCTCATGAGACTAAAATCTTCTACGGTCTGTCAAAATTTCCATCTTATATCTTATAGAATAGTAGTTATCAAAAGATAGTGGGGAAGAATAAAGAAGTGTGGCTATTTCTGATGAGTAACTGTGAACACACCTGACTTTCCTTAGAAGAATAACTCTCGGTGTGGCATGTGCATGTGTGTGTGTATGTGTGTCAGCTGTGCCACTTACCTGCTCAGGGCACACAGTGTTCATTCCTGGCATCTGCAAAGAGCTCATCTGCATCTGGCCCATCATTGGGTTCATGTTCTGAACACTGGTGTTCCCACCCGCCATGGACACGGTGATGCTCATGTTGTTGTACACTCCTGGCTGTGCAGGCGCAGGCTGGTTCTGGACGGCTTGGCTGAATACACTGTTAACTCAAAAACAACCCCGATTACATCCACTGATCGTGAACGTGGGGATAATGTGATTGGACTCCGTTTCTCAATTACTAGACAGAATCGTAAAGAAAGTATTTTACATTATTAAGTTACACACAGGCTTTGTCATATTACAATATATAAGGATTGAGTATAATTCAGATGCATTTTGAACTCTGTCCCAGGGGTTTAATAACTAAAAATAGCTCATTTTAAGTAACAATTATCTGGCCTAGTATCAGAGTTGATAAGCTCCAATTGTTTAAATAATTAAGAAAGGAAGTTTTCCATATAAGTAAATCTTCCAGATAACTGAAGTCTACCCATTTAACCATCAAAATTGTTCTAAGATCTCACATGTAAAACCAGTTTCTATTAGTAGGTAAAACAGGAGGGGGTAAACTCCCAGTAAATACAACTTGAAACTTCATTATGTGAGGGACAGAACTCTACGTGACACAAATACACACATCTAAAGGAGAATGTATGCATTGTGTCTTTTGTAAGTTCTACAAAAACACCGAATGTTTATGATTATCTACCAGTTGTTAAACAATAAGCTGCTGGGAAAATGCTACCTGTTTTAATGTTAACTATGGAGAGTTTAAAAAATTATTTACCCCATCAATGGCTTATCCATTCCTTGCTGGCTCTTGGGCCTAAGCAGGATGTTTCTGGTAGGTTAAGGCAATCATGCTCACATCAACGGGCTGAGAAACAGCCCACTCATCATGTCTGAAGAAAAGTAGCAAATTTCTCCCCAAGTAATTATAAAATACAAATGCTCCCAGAAATTATATGCCCAGGAAATGGTCAATAATGCGTCTGTGAACCACTAATATCTGTACAGTGTGTTCGCTTGTGAGGTAGTGTCCCCACAACTAAAGGAGAGAACAAAACCTATTAGTCTGACTGCCCACTGTCTAATGAGAACATTCCTGCCTAGACAATGCTCATTTGTCAACCAATACACAAATCACACTGTGGAGCCTTGGGCTTATGTAAGTCAATGCCTGCAGAGGCTTCAAGGACTGCAATGACGTCATACTGAGGGAAAAAAGCTCGGGATTTAATTTGTCAAATTTATATTTGGGACCATATATTAAGTTCTTTCAAACTGCTCTTGCCAATAGCTCCATTTAGTCTCTTCCATCATGGGAAGAAGACCAACCCCTTCTGTGGCCTCAGTCCCAGGTCCCGGGTGGACTGGGGCTCACTGGCAGCTCAGGCCCAATGTGGGGAAGACCCTTCCCTCTGCTTTTCTGGTCGACCTTCTGGCAGTTATTCCAGTATGTGGCAGCCCCTAAATCTTGGGGGGAAGAGGGAAAAATTAAGACTTTGGCCCAAAGCGGGTTCCAGAGACATGGAGGCACTGACAGGCAGGGAGGAGACCCTGGTCAAACAAGTCTGAGACCCAAAGGGTTAAACAGCAGGCCGTCTGAGCCTTTAAAATGCTAATAGCCAGAGGACTCTCCCTTCAGACTAGTGTTACACAGAACACTGCCCGGTTCCAGGACGAACAGATTTGGTTTAACCCTTTATTTCTCTATTCACCAGAGAGAGAAGGAAAAGGACTCCTATCACACTGTCTCTGAACACATCATCCTACTTCCAGACTCTGTGTTTTTTCTTTTACTTCTCTTCCCCCTACTCTCGTCACTACCTCCACTCCACTCCGGGTGACTTGACAGCGGGGCCGTTTCTGCTGTTCCTGCTGGTGTCTGGCACCGCGCCACAGGGACAGTGCGTGGTCACAAAATATCCGCCGCCTGCGTTGAGCAACAAGCTTCTACACTGGAACCAAATTAGCAAGTGGGAAAGTTTGGAAAGTTGACGATAATTATTTTCTATCTCAAATGACTTGAGAAAGTCAAAGTTCACAGAAACCGCTGAAGTATGACGAGTCAAGTCCACATTTGAATCTGAATCCAAGGAGTGACTTAGGTAGGAACAGGGAATCTCTACTCTCAAGAGACGCACTTTAAGTGCTCACCTTTTCTAAAGGGTGGGCACACAGAAGTAAACAAAAGCAAAGTCCTTGCTTTTCCAACGCTTGTGTTTTAGTCGGAGAGACAGGCCCTAAATAAACAGACTGACACACAATCTGTCATGTGCTGAGCGCTAGAGAAGGGAAGGAAGGAACCGGGGGTGGGAAACGGTGGTGTTTTAGCAATGATGGTCAGGGAAGTTTACTACAGTGACATTCAATATCTGTGTTTAACAAGGTGACATTTAAGTAGAGACTTGAAGTGTGAGAGAGCAAACCATGTGGCTACTGACAGAAGAACATTCCAGCAGAGGGATTTAAAAATGCAAAGGTCCTGAGTTTGCAATGTACTTGGCACATCTGAGGAACAGAAGAATAAACAGAAGCCAGTGCGGCAGGGTGAGTGATGAGAATAGCAGATGAGGTCAGAGAAGTGTCCAGGAGCAAGATTAAGTGGGGCTTTATAGGTCCCATAGTGTAGGCTGAGTAAGCCGGAGTGCTGAAGAAAGGCTGGCACGCTGTCTTGTGTTTTAAAAGCATCACTGTGGCTGGAGCAAGGGTGGCCGCAGGGAGACAGGAGGCTGCTGCCATGGTCCAGAAAGCAGATGAAGGTGATGTGCACCAAAGTGTGCAAGTGGAACAGGTAACAAATGACAGCTGCTACGAAGCTGAAATGATTTGCTGATGGAAAATGCTTGAAGCAGGAATGTACGAAAAAGAGAAAAAGGCGCTTTTCTGAATACCTGGAAAAATAGAGTTGCTTACTGAAATGGGGAAAAGTAGAAGAGCTGTTTTTAGGGAGAATGTCATCTCAGTTTTCATCATGTGGTTTGAGATGCCTATGAGATCGCCACGCGGAGATGTCGAGCAGGCAGCTGTATAAGCAGCATGGTGCTCAGGGGAGAAGTCTGGGCTGGAGTTTGGGAGTCAGAGCAGGGCCGGCATGCATGGCAGTGCCACTGGGTGACGTAACAAAGGGGGTGGTTAAGGGAAAGAGGTCCTGGTAGGAGCTTGGAGACCCTCAAGTGGAGGTCAGGGAGAGGAGGAAACTGAAAGAACAGGGGAGTCACCTTTCCCAAGAGAGAAAGTTGTTCCAGAAACCAAATGAAGAGTGTCAAGAAAGCATAAATGCTCAAGCATGTCAAGTGTTACTAATGATCATTGCACTTGGCATTGCAGAAGATTAATGACCTTGACATTTGACTCCTGGTGGAGTGGTAGGAATGAAAAGTCTGATTGGTTCAACAAGGAATGGGAGGAAAGGAAGTGACCGAGTATATAGTCTTTTAGTAAATTCAACTGTCAAGGGGGACAGACTTGTCAGCATGGTGATTATTATATTTTTTCTAATCCTCACTCAAGGATATGTTTATAGATTTGAGAGAGGGAGGGAAGGAGGGAGGGGGAGGTGAGAGGGTGAGAGAGAGAGAGAGAGAGAGAGAGAGAGAGAGAGAGAGAGAGAGAACGAGCCAGTGAGTGCCCCGACTGAGGACTGAAACTGCAACCCAGGTACATGCCTTGACCTGGAATTGAACCCATGACATTTTGGTGTACGGAACGCTCCAACCAACCGAGCCACCCAGACAGGGCATGACTGTGTTTTCTTTCCAGCCACACTTACACGCCTAAGTGTAGATATGGGCCGAGAGTTTAAGTTGGACTTCACTGGGAGCACTCCACTAGGCACAAGTGCGAAAGAGGGAGAGCTGAGCAGGGGGGCTGAGGGTGCCTTCGAGGGAGTAACCGCGATGACGACGGACGTGGAACCCAAAGTGGTTTTAGAAAAGCTGGAGCTAGAGAACATTAGGAGACTAACACTCTTCTTGCAGGTTACACAGACAGTTCCACTTCTACCTAATTGCCACGGTCCCCACGGAGAGTTCCACGCTTTTTTACACACAGGCCTCACTGAGAGCTACAGAGTTTCTCTAACAAGATTTCCCCTCTCACCTTTCAGTGAACTTTCAGAGAAATATGGTCTTGAGTTTGCAACTTTAACTGCCTTACTTATTATGTTGTCAGATCAAACGGCTTCCCTGTCATCAGAGCCAAGACGCAACCAAATGAAAACCCTTAAAAACCCCAAATGATGTGTGAAAAGTTCAGGAGCCAGGATTTGGGAGGGAAATGACTTTAGTGAGATAATTTTGAGCAAAGTGGGCAAGATGAGGCCACTGAAAATGTCGATTCAAAAAGCTGGATAAGGCAAAGTGACCCAAGGAGCCTTGAAATTTTGGTGTTGCTATCCAATCTTTAAACAATACTGCGAGGAATAAAATCTGCCTGAATTCAGCTCTACTAAATTCTAACATTTTGCCATTCTTGCTTTAGATTGTTAAGATATTTAAGAGCTTTTATAAAGAAACTTTTTTTAAGTACCCATTTTTACATCTGTCCCAGGGGCGTTCTGTTCCTCATGGGAATTGATTGTATTCTTCAGGTGTGCTGGGGATGGTACAAAAGGTCTGGGGCCCCTAGACCACTCTTCCCTACTGTAAACACGCAAATTTGCCTTAAAAACCACTGAAAGGATTTAAAAGTCATTCTTTTTCTTTGCTGACAATATAAAATTCAGTTCCTTGAATTTGCAAGTTGCAGCAGCTAATAATCTTCTACTTAGATTGTGAAGAAATGGTTGTTCTTATGTGCTTCAGTGTATCGAGGATGCTTGGACATAAGAACTGCCCCTTACTTGTTTCCCATTGCTCCTTGCTGCCAGGCCTTCATGTCTGGTGACTGGTACCCAGAAGCAGGTGGAGTTTGCTGGAGCAGAGAGCTCTGAGGAGGAGGGATCGGCATCGGCACCATGGAGCTCCCAGGGCTCAGAGATGGAGCAAAGTTGGCCTCACCTTGGGGAACCATTCCTGCAAATTAACACAATTTATATGTGAATACACTATAAATTTCTTACGCCAAAAGGATCTTTAGAAATATCCTTCATCAATGGCGTAGAGAAAACATTTCTGTCCCTTAAAAATAGGGCAGGAAATTTCAGTATAAACAGACAGATAAACATATAAAATAATTTTTGGAAGACTCCTTTCTATTCTAAAGATATTGATTTGCATACCAGGGTTACATGTGAATTTTTTCTATTTTTGCTTGCATAAATTTTTAAGTGTCAAAAACATATGGACATACATGACAGATAACTTGTGTCATACAGATAAGTTGAAAAAGGAGAGAGAAGAACAATCCACATGGGAAATGAAAAATGAGAGTTTTGCTCGCCACTCCTCAGTCATCTCCGCGGGCTCTTCTTCCTCCCTCCCATTTTTCTTCACTGAGATATAATCTACACAGCATCAAATCCACCCACTGAACTGCACAATTCAACGTTTTTAGGTAAATTTACTGACTTGTGCACCCACCACCACAATCCAGTTTACACATTTTCATCATCTCCCTGTTTGCTGTGCCTGTTTACAGCCAACCCCCCTTCCACCTCTAGCCTACGGCAAGCACTGCTCTGCTTTCCATCTCTACAAATCTGCCCTTTTTTGGAAACATAATAAATGTAAATCGTATGAGGTATTTTGTGTCTGGCTTCTTTACCTTAGCATACTACATTTTTCTTTGAAGCGCAACCATTCTGTAGCAGGTACCAGTAGTTTATTCCTTTTTGCTCAGGACAGTTATTGATTAGACTATTGAAAATTGATTGATCAGCCCTAGCCAGGTAGCTCAGTTGGTGACAGTGTCATCCTGATACGCCAAGGTTGTGGGCTCGATCTCTGGCCAGGGCACACACAAGAAGTACCCAGTGAATGTGTAAATACGCAGAACAGCAAGTTGGTGTTTCTTTCTCTGTCTCTCTCCCTTCCTTCCCCTCTCTCTCAAATCAATCAGTAAATTTAAAAAATCGGTTGACCACAAACATCAATCACTCTGTCGCAGTGATCGGTATATCTACACTTGTCCCAACACTGCACAGTCTTGACTGTCACAGCTTTCCGGAGCTTTCTGACCCGGGCGGTCATCCAGCTCCGTTTTTCCTTTTCAAAACCGTCCTGGATTTCGGCATAAATTTTAGGAGAAGCTCGTCAATTTCTCCAAAAAACATGCGGTTTTTTTGGTAGGGACTGCCCTGAATTGTAAGGTCAATTTGAAGAGAATTCCCTTCTTTTCAGTCTTGTTTTTCTCATTTTCAGGGCTGTATCTTCGAGTTCACTAATTTTTCTTTTCTAATGTCTAATCTGCTTCTACTCCCCTCCAGGATATTTTTCTCATCGTGGTATTGTTCATTTGAGAGGCTGATTCTGTATTTTTTAAATATCTTAACATGTTCAAGCTTTCCTGTAACTTCTTGAACATAAAGAATAAATGTAAAATTTACAACTGTCTTAACATCTCTGCTACTAATTCTATCACCTGTGTAATTTCTGGGTTGGCTTTGATGGATCGATATTTCTCCTCATTATTGGTTGTAGCTTCCTGCTTCTTTGCTTGTCTGGTGATTTAAAAAATGATCCCAAACACTGTGAATTGTACCTTCTTAGGTGCTCCACTTAAAAAATCCTTTAAAATATTTTTGACATTTATCGGGGTCATGGTTAGGTTACATGAAAAGGGTTTAATTCTTTTGGATCTTTTTCCTAAAGAGACAAGAGCAGACGGAGTTCAGTCCTGTTTATTAATGAGGCAAAACCCTTCTGAGTCTTCTGCTTGACACCCCGTGAGTTATGAGTTTTCTATTCTGGTTGGTGGGAAGAGGAGTTGGCTCTGTGTGAACTTTAAAGACTGTTGCCTCTAATCTTTTCAGGCGGTTTTCCTTGGCCTTGGTTGGCCTGTACACACACACACACCAGCACGCAGCCGAAGCCCTAAGTGGGATCCTCTGCAGATCCCCACAGTTCTCTCTCTGCGGGGTTCTCTCTTCTCTGGAACTGTGCCCAGATGCACTGCTCAACTCAGGGAAAGCACTTCTTCCCCTCCCTGCACACAGTCCGGGCAATTTCGAGAACTGTACTTTATTTAATGAGGTACTTTGATATTTTGTTTGCTTCAGATGGAATAAATCTGGTCCCTGTTACTCCATCTTGGCCAAAAGTCCAAGTCTATAACAATTTTAAAACGTAAAAGTGGATTTCTTTGTATGTTTTCTGTTATATTAGCACTTTGTATTCTTTTTCTCCTGACAAATACACTTCAGAGTTAAACACTCTGAAGAAGAGAAAGTTGTACAGGGCGGAAAAAAAAGAATGTCTTAATCTGATTACCTATAATTTAGCATCATTCCTTCAAATCTCCCTCTATAAAATCTTGGATAATTGCGCTGCTTCTTTCCCTTATTGTTGTATCATGCACATTTCTATGTTCTTAATGTCTGTTTATAAACATAATTGCATATACCTGTATAATATTCTGCATTCCGTCATTGTTAATACAATGATGTTTTTCTTTTTTTGTTTGGTTAATCTGGTCAGAGATATAGTTAATTTACTCACTTGTTTCTTTATAGGCTATAATTTTATATTTTCTGTGAAAGTTGAGACAACCATAGACTTTACACAGCTTTTTATTTTCTACTCAATGTTTAACTACCTTTTTGGGTAAAGATTATATAAACAAAGCTACATATTTTTTTCTTGCTGCTTCCTCCATATGTAGTTTAATGTCTGGCAAGTAATTTTAACTTAGAATAGAGAAAAAGTGTTTTCTATTTATGACTGTAAAGGATGGGTTTTTTCCCCATCATGTTAACCATGTTGCTATATGTTGATTATTTTTGCATTAATTCTAATTTTAAATGTCAACTATTTTGGCTGTGATCCTTAAAAAACACGTGTGTCTTCCTCACACGGGCCAGAGTGACTCAGTTGGTTTTGTGTTGTCCCATGGACTGAAAGGTCATGGTTTGATTCCTAGTCAGGGAACACATCCAGGTTGCAGGTTCAATCCCTGCTGGAGGCGCGTGTGAGAAGGCAACCTAGCGGTGTCTCTCTCTCTCTCTCTCTCTCTCTCTCTCTCTCTCACACACACACAAAAGCAATAAAAAAATGTCCTTGGGTGAAGATAAAAACAAACAAACAACTCCCCCGCCCCTGCCACTTGTCTGTTCCTAATGCACTGTAAACCGTATTTATAATAAAATGTTTTCTTTCAGAAAAATTATATATGTGAGGGGAAAAGATTCTTATTACATTCTGGATATTACTCTGTGCCATCAAAGTAAACAAGAAATAAGGGATTCCAAGTATGTCACCATGCTTTCTGACACTCCTTTCTGACCTTATCTCACATTTTAAATGCCTGTTCTCCTTATCAGGTGACCTGGTTTTAGTAGAAAGAACCAGCCTGTCAATAATGAGGTGGAGAGCTAGTTACAATTCTAGTGCTGGTTCTGCCACTACATTGGACCTTGGATTCCTTGAACCAGATAATCTACCTTAAAAAGTCTACAACACCATCTTTGCCTGGACTACGCTAATTCTTCCTGCTGGGCCATCAATAGCATCACAGCCATTTGGCAGCAGCAACTAGAATTAAGATTCTTCTTTCCATTCATTTATTTCTTCAAAGATTCATTAAGCATCTGCCCACCCCCCCCCCCAACCCCGACCACTATGCTAAGCACTTGATAAACAGAGATTTTAAAAAATCGCACTTTACTCAGTCAAGGAACTTGCTGTTTAAAAAGAAAGGCAGCTAGGTTAACAAGGGGCTGGAGGACAGGGTGGTGAGTACCGATCACCGGGAGTGTCAGGGAAGGCTTCTTGGAGGAGACACCTCTGCGAGGAGAAAGGAACAGGAATGAGACAGGTGAGGGACGGGTATTTTAGACAGAGGGCACAAGCTGTACGAAAGCCTGGGAATAAGAGAGCAAGGTATGTACTCTTTCTTGGAACTTGAGAAGTTTGTTTTGGCTGGAACAGAAGTATGGAGGGAAGAGGAAGCGGAGTTGGTGAGTCTAACTTTGGACAAGTTGAGTTTGGGGTGTTGGTGGAAAATTAAAGTATGTGTGTCCCGCTGGCAGCTGTGCACGTGAGCTGAGAGGTCTGGTTTAGAGATAGAGCACAGAGTCACTAGATGAACAGGTCACTGAAGCCACCGCAGTGGATCAGAGCCCTGAGGGGGGCGTGGAGGAGCACGTTTACCATGGAGTTCACAGAACAGGGGGCTCTGGACGGGCTTTGAGGAGTTCATGAAGCGGTTACAAAAATAAAAAAGATAATCCCTCATATTTGCTTAGACTATTGCCTTAGTAAAAAATAAATTTTAAAAGTCTAATTCTGTTCTAGTGCGCTCATCTTCATGGTATAACAGTCTAGAAAAGTTTTCTGTTTTCAGAAAGCAAGGGAGGCGTGCTCCACCATTACTGCCACCTACATGGCCCTTCAGTTACTTTGGACCTATACTGAGCTGAAAGACGCCAAAGCAACGGACCAAAGCAAAGTTAATGTATTCGTTTCTTGGTTTTATTATCATCCGCTAACACATGGATCGGCAAACTTTTTCTGCAAAGGGCCAGATAGTAAATATTTTTGGTTTTGCAGGCAATAAGGTTTCTGTAACAACTACTCAATTCTGTTGTGTGAAACCAGCCACAGATAATATGTAAACTAATGAGCATGACTGTGCTCCAATAAAACTTAACTTACAAAAACATGTGGTGACTTTTTTTTTGTTTGAGAAGGCTTGCTTTGAAAAGGTTGGAACTTTTCCAGAACTTGAATTTTTACCATCACACAACCTGGTCTTGAAGCCTTCCAGTAGGCTGCCGATCATACTGGACAAGGTTTTAATTTACAGCAGTGGAAGAAACGATAAATATTTCATCTTTAAGTATTCTTATGTTATCTAGAAGAACGAGCAACTTCTATTTATTTATTTATGAAAAAGACTTTATTTTATTTTTAGAGAGAGGGGAAGGGAGGGAGAGAAACATCAGTCAGTTGCTTCTCACATGTCCCCAAACTGGGGACCTGGCCTGAAACTCAGGGATGTGCCCCGATTGGGAGTGGAACCGGCAACCCCTCAGTTTGCAAGTTGACGCTCTCAATCCACCCAGCCACACCAGCCAGGGCCCCTTATTTTTTCAAAGCAGTTTATGGAAGAACTGAAAGTTCTGCCATTTCACTTCAGTCTGCGACTGGATGAAGCTACTACTCTCTCCACTGTACTTCTGGGTTTTGTTTGGAGTGTGACTGCTGGATTTTTTAAAAAACTTTATTTATTTATTTTCAGAGAGAGGGGAAGGGAGGGAGAAAGAGAGGGAAAGGAACATCAATGTGTGGTTGCCCCTTGTGCATCCTCCACCAGGGACCCGGATCTCAACCCATGCACATGTCCTCACTGGGAATCGAATGAGTGCGCCCCTTTGGTTCACAGGCCGGCACTCAATCCACTGAGCCACGCCAGCCAGGGATGACTGCTGGCTTTATCAAAAGAAAATTCTTATTTTGGGAAAAGTATTTTTTGTCAATCAAAAGCTGGGCTGGAAGAAAAGTCTGGGTACCAGATCAAGCATCTGTGGTAGGTGGCAACACAGGGCAGAAGGTCTACCCACTCATTACTTCAATTACTGTGTTCTATATATTGACCTGCGAGAGATCAAAGGCAAGACCCACAACCCTGAAAGACATCTTGTCGCCTTCATCAGAACTGGGACTTTGAAGCACTGCCTTTCCAGGTGGCTTTGTCAAGGAACTGAAGCTGGACAGAAAGTTTTTCTTTCTTAAGTTTCCAGAGAAGAGGTGTTAAAGAGCATGACTGAAAATTGACAGAAGTACTATTTTTATAAGAGAAAAAAATGCTTGGGGAATTCATTAAGTGTCTGGCTTACTTGTAGTTAGTCCCTCCACCCACCCATGAATGAGATCGATCTTTTGATTTAAAGTTCTGCAATCAATATCAGGAAAGTCAAGAATCTATTTGCTGTTTTGGCTAGGTTGACATTTTAGAGCAGGAACGGGCAAATAAATAACTACAGAAGACTCTAATGTTGGAGGAAGTGCGTCTGCAAGCGACAGTAACGTAAAAAAGCTGTGTCAAATTCTTTGCATATAGAAATCATAAGAAATAAAACTCTTTTGAAGGCCACTCCTGTTCAGACAATCTTATAATAAAAATATGGATTTATAATTCTTTTGTTGCCCACACAGATAGTGTCAGAGGTACAAACCAGCCAAAGATGACTTCATTGTCTTGAGACAGGAACTGAAGTGGCATAATTTTGATTAAAATGTCTTAGAGAATTCTGGTGCTCTTTAATCCTAGACACTTAATTTAATAGTCAAAGGATTTTAGCACTTGTTGCCATAAGAATGGAAAGTCTAAGTTAATTGGGCTGTCAACGTTGATAGGCATATTGCCATGTCAAAAATCTCTAGATAACTTCACTATTTTATTCAAGTCAAATAGCAACCTTCTCATTGACATTCATATTTAAGCAGCCTTAAAATTTATTTTATTTCACTTATAAAATCAAGGAATTCATTTCAATTTTTTTCAGGAATTTGCCATTAATTTTGCATCAAAGTTTGATTAAACATGGTGGATTAACTAAATGTGTTTTATTGCCACCATCTACCAGAACCTCAACGGTGAAAGAGGTCAGAAGGTATCACCTCGGACAACGAGAATGGAAGACAGACAGTGCACATAGAGCTTAAAAAGAAAAAACTTTTGGAAGCCAGAAAGTTGCCTAATATTGCAGGAATAGCTTACAACCTAGGCAGGTAAGACTGGCGACACTAATGAGAAGTTTGAGATACTTTGTGATGATTGATTATCCTTATGTACACTATCAGAATTTCCAAAATAATAAAAAACTGTATTCAAATTTCGAGTTAATATACTTAAACCCACTGTCTGGAGTAATTTTTCATTAGATTCTTACAGGGATCCACAAGAGAAAGAAAATAAGAGAATGTGCTTTGCAGATGGGTCTGTAGAGATCCTCTAATCTAGTGCCCTGGTTGTGTGGCTCGGCTCTTCAGAGCATTGTCCTAAATACCAAAAGGTTGCGGGTTCGATTCCCAGTCAGGGCACATGCCTAGGTTGCGGGTGTGATCTCTGGTCAGGGTGTGTATGGGGTGGCAACTGGTAAATGTTTCTCTCTTACATCGATGTTTCTCTCTCTCTCCCCCTGCCTCTCTTCAAAAAAAAAATCATTAAACATATGCTTGGGTGCAAATAAATACAACGATAATCTTAGCTATCAAAGAGAGATAAAAGCCTCAAACTGTTCCAGCATTTAGTGGTGAAAGGTGTGTAAGGAGTCTGGTCCTCCTGTCTCCCTCGTGAGTGTCCCTCTTCCTTAGCACCCACTCCACTGTCACCAAACTGAAACCCGTATGAAGAGGGAGAGCTGTGCGCAGTACTTATCCCGTACCTGATCCTGGATACTGGAAGACATTCTGCTGCATCTGAGGACTGATTCCAGTGCCAAACTGTCCTCCCATGTTCCCTGCCATGCCTCTGTTCACCATGTTGTTGCGGTTGGCCAAGGTTGCCTCAGGATTTGCTGCCAGTTGGGAAAACGGGCTGGTAGAAGCGGGTGGGGTTCCTGGATTTGTACCATAGTTTGGTGGGTAGGGGAACTGCTGCGGAGCACCCTGAGGAAGACGGGGGTTCCCCATTTGAACTGGCAGTCCAGATGAGGGAGGGAGGTTGTTCCCGAAGCTTTGCTGCCTCATGAGCATGGCTCTTTGCTGCTGGATTAGCTGCCGCTGCCGGTGCTGTTGGCTGTACAACTCCCGCTGGCGCTGTGCCAACATTTGGGCATTCAGGGGCGGCTGCAAAGGAGGAAAACATCCCTTGGTTGTTGATATTATCATACTCTCTACCTATCTTGGAGAGCTTACAGAATAAGGTCTACTAGCTTGGGGCAACAAAGTAAGTAGCAATTAGCAGTGCACAAAGGAAAATCAAACCAAAAAGGAACAAAAACCTCTTAAGTAATGATCGCAGGAGAGAAAATGAATCTAGTACACTTTGTAGATTAAAGGTAGTTGAGAAATGGTAAAACAATATTTATGACCATTGAAGTGGGTTAAATGTAAATTCTCAAAAAGTCGCCCAGAACCTGAGAAACGTCAAAGTCTACATGATTAGTAGTAGTATAACACAGGTCAGAAAAACTGTTAGAAGAAACATGAAGCCATAAAGAAGAGGAAGAAAATGTGCTTGATGATTTCTATCTCACCTGATGTTAGGTCGTTAGGCGGCTTTTTTTCTTTCTCATTTCCAAAAAACTTACAGTTTCCCCCTTTTCCCACTGAAATCATTTATTCTGCTTTACTTAAATGAACAAAATGTGATTATAGGTGATTTTAAGGTTCTTCCTATACACTTTTCAGTATTTTCCAAATTGTCTATAGTGAACATGTATTATCTTTATAATTAGAAAAACCTACAAATACCATTAAAAAAGGGAAAGTCAGAAATCCAAGATCCAATGACAAATAAATTATCACTTAAAAAGAAAATAATAATTAAAATAATAAATAAAATAATAAACAAAAGTAATGGAACTGGCTATTTTATATCATTCTTGCAGTACAAGACTATTCTAGGCATTAAGAGTTTTAACAGCTATAATACTATGAATAAAGAAAGAAGTGGCAAAATTAGGTTGAAATCACTTTTTGGTCTAATTTGAAAAGCAATATGGCATGGCAATGAAGACTTCCTCAGAAAATATCAATTCAGACTGAGGACTTGATTAAAGCATATGGCTCCATTAAAATTAAACTTGTCAAGTAGACATTGTCCAATCTAGAAGAAACTGTGGCACATGCCTTTCCGATAGAAATCACCTTTATGTGAATTCCAAAGCAGGGCCTTTATTTCCTTGTAATCTAATTACCCTTGCGAGAGCTAACCACTGAGATTGGTAAAACAGGGAAACCCAAATCTGGAGCCACGAAGATGCCAGCATCTGCTGTTCACCAGCCGTTTCTGTCAATATTTATCCTTCCGGTTTAGTGTTGGCTTTCCGGATCTGCCCAAATCCACTCAGGCCCATTTTATGGAGAAAAGGAGAATTCTGTTTGAATACCATTTAAAACCCTTCACCTACCAACATAAGAAAGTGGTCAAAGCAAAAATATTAAAGTGTGTGGAAGCTGGAAGTTAGGGAGGGAGTGGTAACCAGGCTACCCAGAAGGCTACCCAGTTCTGTTCATCTCTAAAGTTCCAATGACTCTAGGTTCATGTACAGGATGGTTCAAATAAATAAAAAATAGAAAACGCTGATGCTCAGACTGGGCGGAGAACACCAGAGAGTTAAGATAACTCAGCAATGTGACGGGGTTTCGGGGTTTGGATCGGGTTTCGGTCAGGTTTCAGGTACCATTCACACAGTCTCACATCTTAGGCTTCTCATTACTGGCACTGTTTAGCACAGCAGTAAGAGCTCTGTACTTAGTCAGCAGGTATCTAGTAGCAGTGACAACAATGACAATAAAACAAAACAGGGAACCCTAGGCTTTTGGTCAAGTAACAGTAAGGGATAGCACAAGGTCATTATCAATTCATCCTGGAAGGGAGCTACACTTCTAAACATCGTTACAACATCAGCTCACCAACCATTTCAAAGATGCTCAAGTCGACGCTTTAGGAAACACGGCACGGGCTGGAAAAGCATGAACAATGCCTGGTTTTCTCACGTTACCTGAGGTGTCATTTGCTGCTGCATGCCTGATCTCATGTTGATGCCAACAGGAGCATTTGCTGCGAACTGGTTCAAGATAGCTTGTCGATTTTGGTGTAGCAACTAGAGAAAAGTGGAAAAAATGAGATCATATTTCTAGATAAAAACAGCACAGCCCTTAAAGTTAATACGAATATTTTATTGACTAACCAGTTTTAGGGCTGTGCACTTAGTAAGATTATTCCCCAGGATTATTTGCCACAAGGCTGGTAGATTCTCACATTAATCAAATATTTCCCGCCTACGTCAAATATGGCAGAGCGTGTAGAAGTACATGTGTTTGTGTGTTGTACTTCTACACGCTCTGCCACAAAATACACACACAAATGCATTTATCATACTTTGAAAAAACACGTTAACACCTAGTTATTTCAGATAGAGGCAATCATGGAGAGAAAAGAAGCAGCTCTAGGTCATAAAACTATTGTTAGTAAAGAAGTCAGTACACAATTGGGTACATGCTACAGAGATCTGGAAGATAAATGGAAAAGTTGAGCTACTTCTCCCTGGGAGGGCGCCTGTCTAATGGGTACCGATTTGGGGAAAATCCAACATGATTTCATTAGCTGGAGAAAATTATGTAAGGAACAAATGGTCTGAGAAAATGGACTATTTATTTAACTGGAAGAAGTAATTACTTTAGACTAGCAGTTCCCCAATTGGTATTCTAAAAGAACATTGTTCTGCAGGATATTAATAGATGTGCCGGGAAAACAGCATGCTGTGCTGTGTTGAGTACTGGAAATGATGGGTTACACAAGGTGAAACAGATTTCTTTACTGCAGTAATTCCAGGAGCCTTTAATTGGCCAAAGCACATTGTGGATCTCCAAGAAGGGGACCTACTATGCAACCTATTTATCACAAACCTCTCTTTTCCTGATACAGCCGCCGACAGTGTCTCCTGCTTTGGAAGACGCTATCTATATCAGGCGTCGGGCTCCAGGTCACAGACATCACTTATCAGGTGACAAAACAAGCATCCCTGGAGTTATATCTCACCACAAACAATCTATAGCTTAAAGAATTTCTTGCTCAATAGTCTGACATGAATAAACTCTCCAGAGAGATATATGTCAATACTATTTTGTGTTTATATGGGACTTCAAAACTTATAAAATATATTGACATAACATGTTAATGTCAGTGTTTTAACATATCTTACATTTTAATAAATTTTATACACTTTAATATACTATATGCAAACTAGAAAGCTCATGAAAGTTTTATAAGATAGTCAAAGAGCTATGAACAGTGATTAAATCTCATTTCTATATAGCTTAATTCTTTTTAAAAATTTTATTTAATCTTAGAGAGAGGGGAAGGGAGGGAGAAAGACAGGTTGAGAAACATCGATGTGAGGGAGAAACATTGATTAGTTGCCTGTCATATGCACCGCACTGGGACAGAACCTGCCACCCAAGTGTGTGCCCTGACCAGGAATTGAACCGGCGGAATGACACCTGACCCACTGAGCCACACTGGTCCGGGCAAATAGCTCAGTTCTTAATTCTGGTTTCACCCGTTTTCTGACTCCCTGAAAACAAACTGATAGCAGGCTACAGAAGGCTTAGTACAATTTAAATGTTAAAACTACAACTTCCAGGCATTGTGGAATAGGATAAAACACCTGGAATCACTTCAAAAATAAAGACAACAACATTATGGGTTTAAAAGTCAAAGGGTCTCTTAAGTGCCAAAATCTACATACTTTTTAAACTCAACAGATTATGGGTATAAATTTAAATAAACTATTAATTCTACAAAGACTCATCAAAAAACTCAGTGTGTGTAAGATAGTATATAAAGTTTGAAGGTGATAAAGGTGAGCAATTTCTATCTCCTGAGAATTCTCTGTTGAGCGGCGGGGCGACTCCAGAAACTGAGGTGCACGTGAGCTGTGGTGCCCGCATCAGACACCGCTGTGCAGATGGACCGGCAACCAGCCTGGGACACAAAGGCAGGGTCAGGAGCGTGAGTGAACTCAACGGGACCTTGAAAGGTTAACTTGGGGCAGGAACAACAGCAAGTATGAGTAAGAAAGAAGATAAGGCAATGCGGATCAGTGAAAACGCTTTAACACTCATGACGCAGGGAAGTAAGCTGTTGGGGCCGTGGGAGCTGGGACTACAAACTTACTGCTTTTTACATCCTTTCGATTGTGAGACACGGTGAGAGTAAAATGGGTAGGGATGGAGGAAAGATTCTTGAGAAGTAGTAAAATTTTTTTTTAAAAATTAGAAAATAGGCTATTTTTAGAAGTAGAAGGAATTATTATAGATAGCAGTCTACAAGCACTTGCTGTTAGAGAAAAATCAATTTATTTCTGCCCATAAAGTAACTCTTGTTCACTTTCCCTCCTCCTGACTATCTGTGTGTACAACTGTCTCGCGCAGACCTGCTTCTCCTCCCTGATCACTAAAATGCTACCCATTTTCCAACAAGCAAGTCAAGTTCTGCTTCCTCCAAGGAAGTTTTCCCAAAAGGATCACCATTTCTTTTATCTCCTTGGAAATTTTAACTTCTGGGGCTTGGGAGGAAGCTGGTAGTCCTAAGAGCTGGGGATACACATTCAAGAGCCTGGAAAGAGCAGGTGCTGCAAAAGGGAATGTGGGGGCTCTGGCCAGTGTGGCTCACCGGGCTGGAATGCTGTCTGCACACTGAAAGGTGGCAGGTTCAATGCCTGGTCAGGAGACATGCCTAGGTTTGGTTCCCGGTTGGGGTGCATGCAAGAGGCAACTGATTGATGTTTCTTTCCCCTGTTCCCTTTCCCTCTATCTAAAACCAATAAGCATATCCTCAGCTAAAAGGAAATGTGGGGCTTTGTCCAGTGAAAACATACAAACCCCGCCTATGCACATGAACACACACAAACCTTCACCCATGTGCACACATGCACAGCTCAGGCTAGCTGTCATTTTGTCTGTCTGGATGGATTTCTTTCCAATGCTTTAGCAGGAAGTCCTTCTATAGCAAACCTAAAAGATGACTATTTGGCCTGGTTCTCAACCAGGGTGAGTCTGTCCCACAAGGGACATCCAGCAATGCCTAAAGACATTTTTGGTCGCCACAACTTGGGGGCGGGGTTTCCACTAGCTTCTGGTGGGTAGAGGCCAGGGATGCTGCCGAACACCCTTCACTGCATGAGAAGACCTCCCCCACCCCCACTAACAAGAATTGCCCCACCCCAAAATATTAATATTGCCAAGGGTGAGAACCCTGATCCAGCCACTGCATAAATTCTTGCCAAAGAGTTTTTTTAAAAAACAATAAGTTTTATTTGAGCCAGACTGATGAGGTATGCTCGGGAGCAATGCCTCAAATGCTCCCCAAAGAGCTGTTTCTTCCTGACTCTCTTAGCAGGCAGTTCTTATTGCCAGAAATCCAGGGGTAAAACCTGCTTCTCTGTAGTTTCTGCTCTTTGACCTCAGTTCTATTTTCTGGCCACTTCTATTGTCTACAATATAGAAAAGACTATTGGTAGTGGTTCTCACACCGGCTCCGTACCTTTCTTCAGTACCCTAACAAATAACATATCTGGACTTGTCTAAGTATGCCATATTTTTAGTCTGTCTTGGCTGTTACTCCCTCTTCATATTATTCTTTTCTCGATAGTATGCTGGCCATGCCCCTTGCTGGAGAAGAAAAAAAACAAAACTGGAATAGAATAACTGCATCTTCTCTCAGCCAGTGTTGCGGTATTTTCCGTAAGCAGCAGACCTGCCCATTTTTGCTGTTGCCCTTTTTCCAAAAGAGAAGTTTAAAAGTTCTTATAGGTATTACGGATATACTTCTTGACTCTCTTATTTGAGATGTAAGCACACACTACACCTACAAGCTTTAACTTTGTTTTTGTTCTTAAACATCAGCCCCTTTCAATTTTGCTGTTAGGTCTCAACCAATGCATCTGTATTATTTTTCTGGGTGCTCTTCCTCCTCCTGTTCACCAACTGCAAATTATTCACGACTGTATAATCAAATTAAAATATTAGAATCTTTTTACTCCTTGTATACTACTCCAGTAAGTGAGATATACATAAGGTCAAGAAATCATATGTTTTTAAACTGATCTTGAGGTCCATTAAAAAGAAACAAGCTATGATGCAAATCTCAGGACATCCCTTTCTTTCTCTTCTCAAACCATCCGGCACTGTGCTAACTTCCTGACTATTGGAAGCTTACCTCTCTGGTGTTTGGCAAGGGGGAAGAAGGAAGAAAAGGGTAGGACCAACAAGTAAACATGATTTCAATCAAGTGTGATAAGTGCATTAAAAACACCATGTTATAAATCCAATGTATTCTAGATACTAATCCTTTGTCTCTTACATGGGCTTGCAAATATCTTCCCTGAAATTACTTCCCCGAGTCTGTAACCTGTCTTTTAATCTTGTTTACAGTGTCTGTTTACTCACAAGTTTTAAATTTGAATGCAAACATCAACCTTTCCCTTTATGTCCTTTGTATAAGGGGCCATAGAGATTGTCTCATATTCCCACATCTATACTTATTTTTGTATATGGTATCAGATAAGGAGCTAATCTCATTTTCCCTCAGGGACAGCCAAATGTGCCAGCATTTATTTCACAGGCCACCCCTGCCCCACTGATTGCCACCTGTCCCTTACGAAGTTTCTGTGTGTGTCTGGATGTGTCTCTGGGCTCTCTGTTGTATTCCAATTGGTAGAACTGCCCACCCCTATGCCAGTCCCACAATGCTTTACTTTTTAAAATGTGGTTTTAAATCTTTGTATCTGATAGGGCAAGTTCATCCCCATTCTTCTTTAAGGTTGTATTCATGCTTCTGAAAGTTGTTCAGCATCTATTTGCCAAATTCCATGTTGAGATTTTGATTGGAACTCCACTGAATTTATAGATTAACTTCAGAATGATTGCTGTCTTTACAATAGCCTTTCAGTTAACAAATATCTTTTACTTGGATCTTCTTTTTGACTTTCATTCTTGATTTACGTTTGTATTTTGTGATATTTTTTGAAACTATATTATTTTTCTAATTGGGTGTTGCTATTAAAAAGGATTGACGTTAATTTTCACTTGTTGTTCTTGTACCTAGAAACCCTGTCAAACTCCTCCATTTGTGCTAAGTCCCCTCCAGATTCTCCTGGATTTTCTTGGATGCAAGCAGCTACAGTATTTGTTTCTGATAATTTTGTTTCTTAGGTTGGCTTTCTACATTTCAGAAATCTTAGTGCGACGATGGCATTCTCTTTCTTGTCTGCACTGATGTGAACTCACTTAGAATGTACAGCCTGTCCTTCAATGCGATCTAAGGCAGAAGAAAGGGTGGATGTTCCACTTCACCAATTTGATCTCGACTGTGAATTCACCTGTATAATTTTAAATAATTTCTTTAAACTTTAATTTCTTGATTTAATCAGGTATTATCATTGCCAACACATTTCCATTTACTCTCCTCTTCTTTCTTGATATCAGAATAGGATTTTATTCAGCTAATTAGCCCAGATCACATGACTCAAGGGGTACTCTATGAGTACTCCTAGTCGATCCTTGCCAGCAACCGGTTAAGGGTGTACATGTGACTCAGTTCTGGCTAGCCAGACATGCAAAGTCTTTTTTTGTTTTCCCTTTTCTTGGGGAGGATGGTGTGGTGGGGGAGGGGCAAAGGAGGGACAAGAGCCTTCTGAAAAAGTTTCATTTTAAAACGAGATGCAGCCCCGGCTGGTGTGGTTCAGTGGATTGAGCACTGGCCTGCGAACCAAAGGGTCACAGGTTAGATTCCCAGTCAGGGCACATGCCTGGGTTGTGGGCCAGATCCCCAGCACAGGGCACGTGAGAGGTAACTACACACTGATGCTTCTCTCCCCCTCTTTCTCCCTCCCTTCCCCTCTCTCTAAAAATAAATAAATAAATAAAATCTTTAAAAAGAAAAGAATTTGTAAAACGAGATGCATAGGAAAGAGTCTTGTTTTTCCTTGCTAGATAGTTTCGTTGGCATGTGACATTTGTAATCATGGCAGCCATTTTTCTAGTTGCCAAGGATTATAGGATAAAAAGATAGAAAGAACCCAGGTCCTTGGTAACATCCTTGGGTCTCTGAAGGAACCACACCTGTACATGTCTCTGTTTTGCATCACCTCAATGTTTGAGTCAGAATATTTTTTTGTTTTACTATTTTGAGTTGATCTTCCTTTTTCCCTGTTGCTGAAAGCATCTTAACCGAGACAGTACGATAAGCCTTGGCCAGACCCCCCCCACCCCCCCACCCCCCACGGCAGACTCTGCCGTGCCAGAGCCCCTGTGGACCGAATGCCCCACTGCTGAACGGAAGGGCCTGTGGTCCTGAAGCCAAAGAACAGGTCTGAATAATGTGGCTTGTTGGGTGGCGGTACTATTGTCTCACCTGGCAGTACAAGTTGGTTTTGTGTACCGACACATCTGGGGGCTTAAACACAGAGTGCCCCAAGCCCTGGATTGCTCCAGCTAGATGGATATTTCCCTCTGGTAGGCTACCAAGACCTCCAAACGTTGGACATGCTTCCAAAATACTTAAAGGGAGCCATCCGAAGCCATGTTCACCTACTTGTATCCTTATTTCATGTACATTCTTTGCAAGGCTGCTCTGCTTATCAGCTGCTTTAGGAGCAAATCAAAGTAAAAGCAATTTTTTTCTGAACTAAGTATGAATTATCGTTTCATCTCTTCACCAACCTGACCTAGATTGTTGAGCTGGCCTTGCTCACCGAGCCTTTAGCTTTAGACAGCATTTACTGAGCTCCATCCTGTAAACGGAGGACACCAGCACACCTGCACTTTCCTCTCCTTTCCTGGTTCAGCACTCAATCCCTCACTGCTGGCACTGTTATTTAACTTTTCAGGTACCTACGTCGTAAAGACCCCAAGCTGACTATAAATTCTGAAAGTTGCCTGCATCTTTTTTTCTTTGCCCTTCCTCACCATACTTAGTCCCCCTTAAATATGTTTTATGAAAAATTAGAGGGGAACTATTAAGCATTTCCTGTTCTTACGTTCTCTGTCTTATGATGAATGACAAGTATAACAGGAAGTAGTTTATCTTTAACTTCCTCTCAGAGGATGCTACTATTCCCATTCCTTGTTTCTCTTTTCTGCCTTCGCCTCCCTTAATTCCACTGAGTCCTTTACTCCACTTTCAGCTCTACAAAGTTCCTTCTTTGTTATTCCACCATTAACATTGTTTCCCTACCTCATCTCTCCCTTTTTCTTTCTCCCTTTCATCACCTTTTTAAGGGAAATGGAAGTATGTTACACTGTTAATTATATTTATTGAATACGATTTCATAGTAATAGGTAGTATTTACTAAGTATTACTACATGCCAGGTATTTACATGAGAGCTTTACATGCATTATCTCAGTTAATCCACACGACTACCTAGAGGTAAAGAAATTAATTATTAGACTCTTTTTATAAATGAGAAACCAGAAGCTTTAAAGGGTAAATAATCTGATTGTCAAACGACTCAAGGTCGACACTACGATTTGAAACAAGTGTTTACTCTTACCATCATTGTATCACACAGCCTTTCTAATTTACCTCCCTTTCCTTCCTTGCTGAATTAGTGAGCCTCCAGGAAATTTCTTTACTTAAAAACCCCTGAAGCAATATATACATATGATTTTAAAAAATAAAGGATTAACAAGAAACAAAGGTCGACAGCCCTGGCCCCACTTCTCAGAGGCGATACTTTAACCATTTCCTTTCTTCAGCTCCTGATAATTATCTCTGTATTTGCTGCTCACACAGCCTTAAATATTTACACCACTACAGCTACTTATTATCTGTCATGAGTGGGGTTTAACTCACCCAGAACACCCAACACCCCCAAACTCTCCTGGTCTCCACCCTCCTAACAGAATGACATCGCAGGGCTTCAATCACTCCAACTCCAAACATCATTAAATAGAAAAACTTCATTTCTGTTTCTGCCATCATAAACAGTACCTCTTGACACTTTATAAATTAAACTATGTTTCTCTTTACTGATTTAATAATTGTACAATATTAATACTAGATATTTTTTATCTCAAAAACAAGACTAAATTGTTTTTGAATTGTAGGTCTCGAAGCACTTTGTCATGAGCCAGCAGACTTTAACTGAATGAGTATGTCCCCTTTTCTTACCCTAGCAGACTAAGGACAGTATTTTGAGTCTTTCATAAAGGTTCTGGGAGTTGACTTGAAGTCTTTATTGTAGCAATTGGGCTGTCTTATTACACAGGCAGTACATACCTTTATAACGTATCACCTGCTAAACAGGAGTGCTCACCTGCTGTTGCCCCTGCAATCGCTGCTGAAGTTGAAGTCGAAGTTGGTTAGGTGCAGCTGGAGGTCTGTTGAGAGTCTGCCTGGGCTGCAAGCCCATACCCGGTGAAAAAGCACCTCGGGGAGGTGTGACTTGAACAGGCATAGTCCCCAGGGAAGGTTTTTGCCTGACCATGCCTTGGAAAGGGCTGGTGAGATTGGCAGTGGGCGAAGGAGAAGAGTAAGGCTGGGGATAAAGGTTGGGCCTTTCTTCCATCATCAAAGGTGGTGTGGCTTGTGGTGGTGGGAATCGCTCTGACAGCACGTCTAACCCGCCTCCCTGCGTGTGAGAAAAGAAGCCAAAGTGTTTCACAAGTACGCTTCTGCTAATAAGCGACATGCTCTCTGAAGAACTTTGCATTTGAGAGCATCTCTAGAAAGGTTCATCATAATATATTCATGAATTCATGAAGCACTCCGGATGTTTACTACTTAAAGCAATCACCTCTGAAAGTTACTTTTGAAGTGGAGTAATAGATTAACTGAGGTGTTTAAAAATCTCAGTAATGGAAACACAGTTAAAATAAAGGCCCTAAATCAATGAAATGAAGCAAAAAGGTTTACAAAGAACTTCACTGCAAAGCCTCAGAATCAACAAACTTTATATTTACTAGGGTTGCACAGAAGCAGACTACTAAAGGAGGGGCCAGTCAGGCATTTTTCCATTTCAAATACAGAATTCAGGTTTTTATCTTACTTGAAAAAAATTCATTGTTCCCCTAACAGAATGCTATAGCGTTGTGGCTTTCAAACTCTTTCACGCTTACCCATTGTAAGAAATGCAATTTAAATGGTGACCCGTTCTGTGCAGGTTTGTGTGTGAGTATGCCAAAGGAGAGTTTCACGAATCATAACTTCCCCTTTTCATGGCTGAGCCTTCTATAGTTTGTATTTTATACTATTCTACTCCATTAAAAAAATGCTGGTCATGATGTGCTAAATTGATTTATGACCCCACAGTCTGAAAAATACTAGCCTGAAAGTTTAAATATGGACAATATAGGCTGAACACTATCATGAATAAAGGGTATATTAAATACTAAAATTAGAAGTGATGATATAAATCTGGATTCTGTTCAAAGGGGACCTTCTGAGATTCTATTCCAGAGCGAAAGCCTAAGACTTTCTAAGACTCCCTAATTATGATAATTATTTTTTGGTTTAAAATCTCATTATTAACTATTATATATTTTGTTAATTTTCACAAGGGTAAATTATAAAACAACTAAAACACAATGAGAACAATATTGGAAAATAATGCTTCAAAATTACTTTTGAGCTTCTCAGGGATGAATCACTTAAACAGTGCCAACTTTAAGAAATACCTGAACAAGTTTGTCAATTCCCAGAGCTCTGTCTAATTCAGCCAACTCGGTTTCATCTTTGCCACTGAGGAAGGACACCAGCTGTTCAAGGAGAGCTTTTTCATCGTTTCTCCCTTCCACTGTCGTCGGGGGACAGAGGAGCTCATCTAACTGTGAGCTAATGCACTGGCTGCAGAGTGAGAAGATAAAGTTTAAAACTGCAGAGCAAGTAACTGTTCCATTTTATGAGCCTGACATGCTACCTACTGCACTAATAAGGCACCTCCTTATTCAATTTTAAGGGTGCAAATAGATACATTACACAGATAAGTGCAAATCTAGTTCTAGAAAATTTTCTGATACATTTAATGTGCAGAGATTTGTGAACATATTTTTCATTATTTTGTCAATCACTGAACTTTGTCTTCATATTCTTCATGTTAGCTTACAGAAATAGCCTAAAAATTAACTAAACACACATGTAGTTAAGAAAGGGAACAGGATTTTTAACAAAAGTAGAAAATAAAAATCAATCAAAACCTCAGGAAAAAAACCATTTGGCCTACATTAAAATTTATTCTACTTATTCTATGGGTGATATTAATTATTGATAATTGAACTACAATGAGAATAGTATACATTACATTACCTAACTTTTGAAGATAATAAAACCATATTGATCACATGACATGATTACCATTTACAAAAAAACTCAGACTAGAAAAATAAAACATGCTTAGTGTTAAGGAATAAAACAAATTGTTGATTACATGTAGGAAATATGTGATCTAACCCAAACCAATCTCAAATGATGCATAGAACTTAGAAATGTATGGAAAATAACAGTGATACATACAAGTGTAAGTATTCTCTGGGGAAGGTAAATGGGAACTCGCCTCACGTGTTCACAGGTAAGGC
The DNA here is from genome assembly GCA_007922815.1 of Macrotus californicus. Lineage (NCBI taxonomy): Eukaryota > Metazoa > Chordata > Mammalia > Chiroptera > Phyllostomidae > Macrotus > Macrotus californicus. Next base: position 156,889 of record VMDR010000949.1, read on the forward strand.
TTTAAACTGTACTCAATACTACCGAGCCACCTTTTGGTTGCTATGCATGAGATGTACTCTATGTTACGGAGTGGAGCTAACTGTGTTGATTAGAGATTAAGTTCTAATCAAGATGGGACACTGAGTAGATAAAGTGCCTTCCCTCCTTAAACCCTCTTGCTCCAAACAAAGAGAAAAACTGGATAAAATGATTATCTAACTAAGAGCTCAAGAGCAACATAATTGTAGCAAGGCCAATTCATTCGTAGGTCCCAGAAACTTTATGATAATCAACAAAGTGAAGTAAGAGATAAAAAATAAAGCAACAGTGGCATACCACACCAATCTCTTGGTGATTACAATACACACTAGTCTTGCGGTCATGCAGTAAATAAATCTGACTGCATCCTCTCCCATCCGTTTTTTTCATTATCATTCACTTCTTCTTTTTTAAAGATTTATTTATTTATTTTTTAGAGAGAGGAAGGGAGAGAAACATCAATATGTGGTCACCTTTCGTGCGTCCCCCACTGGGGACCTGGCCCACAACCCAGGCATGTGCCCTGCCCAACTGGGATCAAATCAGCGCCCCTTTGGTTGGCAGGCCAGTGCTCAACCGCTGAGCCACACCAGCCAGGGCTCATTCACTTCCGTTCACATCTTACAAAACACCAATGCACGCTGGAATACAGTTTGGGAAAACAGTTCTTTGTTGTAGAGGTTGGTTTCTGATACTTTATAAAATACAAAATGTATTACTCACTCTTCTGGTTTATTCTGATTCACAGCTGTCACTGTGTTATTCACCCACGGAATCTGATCACCTGTTCCTGGTTGTCCAAACTGGTTGTCAATGGCTTCCAATTCCAGCTCAGGTAATCCTGATTGGAGAGGCAAAGGTAAGAAGTCAGTGTCACAATGGAAGAAAAAACGGCAATATTTTTCAGAATAGATAGTAGAGTGAGATTTCAATGATAAAATATTAACTTAATGATATAAAGGTCATTTATTCAGAAAGTTAAACTATCTAGAATGTGGCCACATAGCAACAAATAAATGACAAAGTGAGAAAAGGTCTGTGAATCAAAGAAAATCTGATGTTAAACATTTGCACATATTTGTGCACACATTTGCACATAAGTGGAGGTTACCCTAGAAGAATCACTCTGGATTTTGTCTGAAAATTGTTAAAGACGATTATAACAATTTGGTTAACTGACTCTTCAGTCTACAGCACATCAGAATATGCTGTACGTAGGGGCAGTGGTACTACACGGTACGACATCTGTCAGCAAGAGACAAAACATAATGTATAAAAGGCAGGACCAGAAACTAGAGGGCAAAACAGTCTAGGGCCATGCAGGACATGGACAAAGCTCCATAGCTGTCAATCGGAGAATGTAACAGTGCAGTCACGGTGTAAAACTTGATACTTACAATGACAAGTAAAAAAAGAAGTTGAATTATGTTTTGTAATGGAAGAAAACAGCATATGCGTTTTAGAAAGATTTTGTGTGAGAATCTTTTTGAAAGCTTCGATTATTTCTGTAGCACTTATACTAGGAAAAAAACTGTAAATGACCCAAATTCTAGAAACTTAGGGACTGATAGTAAATTATGTTACATATATTTACAATGTGCTGTTAAGTGAAAAAGAAAAAGGATAATCCAAGACATTATGTTCAGAATAAATCTGTTTTTATAAATGATTTTATATATCAACAGAAAAAAATCCCGCTAGATTATCTATCCTTGTTAGATTAAAAAAAAAAAAAAGTCAACTAAGGCATGCCTGACATTTTTTTCAAAAGATTTTATTTAGCCCTGGCTGGTGTGGCTCAGGGGACTGAGTGCCAGCCTGGGAACCAAAGGGTTGCTGGTTCGATTCCCAGTCGGGGTACTTGCCTGGGTTGCGGGCCGGGTCCCTGGGGGACAGGGTAGGCAAGAGGCAACCACACATTGAGGTTTCTCTTCCTCGCTTTCTCCCTCCCTTATTTATTTTCATAAAGTGGGGAAGGGAGAGAGAAAGGGAGGGAGACAAACCTCAATGGGTTGCTTCTCACACCCACAACCCAGGCACATGCCCTGATCAGGAATTGAACCGGTGACCTTTGGTTTGTATGCCAGTGCTCAATCCACTGAGCCACTCTGGCTAGGGGGTCTGTCCTTGGTAGGTTTTAGGTAGTGAGATTAAAGATTACTTCTATTTTTTTAAGGTTTCTAATGATTGCTTATAATTTCTAAAATGAACATATTAATTAATCATTGCTACGGGCTGAATTGTATTCCCCCCAAATGTGTATGTTGAAATCCTCACCCCCCAGTACCCGAGAATGTGACTGTATTTAGAGATGATTAAGTTAAAGTAGGGTCGTTAGGGTGGGCTCTGTGACTGGTGTTCTTACAAGAGGAGGAGGTTAGGGCCCAGACAACACAGACCAAGGGATGACCATGAGGACCCAGCAAAAAGGTAACCACCTGCAGGCCAGTGAGAGAGTCCTCAGAGAAAACCAAACCCGCCAACACCCTGACTTTGGACTTCTAGCCTCCTGTAACGTGGGGAAGTGAATTTCTGTTGTTTATGTTCCCGGGTCTGCCTTGTTTTATTATGGCAGCCCGAGAAGATTAATATAATTTTTTAAAATCAAAGTATAGTGGGCATACAATGTTATATCAGTTTCAGGTGCACAGCTTAGTGATTTGATGTTTATATGCCTTACAAAGTGTTCACCACGGTAAGTCTAGTAACCATCTCTCACTATATAAAGTTATTATAACTCTTTTAAGAAACTGAAAACGGAGTTTTAAGAGGTAACATAATAAGAAGAATTCCTCATTCTAATGAATGGAGAATACGTAGATATTAGGATACCTGAAAAAAATGTATTTAATGCTGGACTATACAAAACATATTAGGCTCACTTTTATGTGAAATATACTCAATATTTAGTATGAATGAAATGTAGGAGTTCATGTAAGCACATACACTTCTAAATACAAATAATGATAGCTTTCAATTAAACCTGTTTTCTCTATCATGATAAATGACAGAGAACTTGATTTCTGTAGGATTCTGAAAAATGAAGCAGACAAAAACAAACAATAATAAATGGTGATGGGAAAGTGATCACTTGATTTCTGTCACTATTTAAGTCAGGAAGTTGGTCGAAGAAGAGTAACTAAAGCTGTCCTATCGCTGTGCTCCGTACAGTAATTCCTCATTCCTATGTTTCTGTTAAGAAATCTAATCTAGACAAAAGTTAATAATATCTTTAAGAGTCAAAGAGAATTTACATGGCTGTCTACCATCAATTCTGAGTACTATAAGATAATTTATTTGGCTCAACAACAGTACAAAATATCTCATTTTACTAGTCTTGATAGGAAAAATGTTAAAACTATAAGTTGGGTTAAAAATTTTTAAATGAAAATAAGATGCATGTGCC